>NKZH01002354.1:108237-285692 GCA_002370695.1 Metschnikowia matae var. maris
AAAAAAAAAAAAAAAAAAAAAACATCTAGGATCTTGGTGTACGTTCTGACATGCCTCTTAGGTGTAGATGTAGATTTATTAGTGCTGAAATAAGTGCACTGTATTTTGTTCAGTCTAGTTTTCTAGTTGAGTGCGCGTGACATTGTTAACTTCCACTGTGAAAGAGTATAAAGTAGCCCATAAACTAATAGCACGCAAGGCTTGATTTTTTTTTTTTGGGGTGACCAGCTAAGTACCGTACTAAGAATTACTCTCTGAATCTTTTTGTATTACATATTACAGAGTATATATGTGTAATCCACAATTACGTAATTATATAATCCTAGTAGTGGTCTGCCAATTTGGGAGAATCAAAAGTGGGATTGCTCCAATGATTATTCTGCACTATTCATTAATGACCCAGTCACATTCTTGGAATCTATACTATATGACCCACACCTAAGTATCATAAATACTTTTAACGCATGGGATTTAATTCTTCGCAAATGTTTACACTAAAAAATCAAAGTATTGTGTAACGTCTTGTATTAATTGCTCGTGGTCATTAAGTTATGTGAATCTGCCGCTTCTGCGCTTTTGCGGTGCCCGAAGACTGGCCAACCGGCCGGATTTGGATGACATCACTGGCTGCGAAGACACTGGGCCGGGTAAAGTACCTTGGTAATCGTTCAACAAAACTGGGAGTTTCTTACTCACCGGAAGCGTCAACGTCTTGCCATTGCATGCGTTGGACTTGGTAAGTAAAAACAATAACTTGGCGATTTGCTTGTACAAGGCCTTCTCGAGCGCCGTGGGGACCGACGGCGATGGGTTGTGTAAGTAACGTTCTTGACGCAACTTGTTAAGCTTCAACAAATACTTGGAAATGGCCTTTTGCATTTCGAGAGGCGATCTTAGAATCTTGCTCTTTTGCTCTTTCAACTCCTCCAAAACTTTAATGTCCTCTGGCTCGTATTGCGCCAAGTTCTCAAGCTTCACTTCTCCCGATGCCGATGTGGCTTCTGCAATTTCCGTCTTATCTTCCGAGATCTTCTTCTCTTCACTGTCAACCTTCTCATCTGCATCAGCATTTGCGCCAGAATTCTCGGGCTTCGTCCCATTATACTCATGAGTGATATCAGCCAACTTCTTTGAACCCAAATGGTTGAACCAAACGGCTTGCTTAATGTCACTACCCAAAATGGCATTGCGGGAATCTACCGAGGGCCCAATGGAGAGCACATTACTCTTCTTCTCGAAAACACGCAACTCGTTTGCATCGCAGTTCTTGACCAACGTTGAGTCTAAAGGAGGCTTCAATGTTTTCTGCTTGTATTGCAACCACTTGGGCGACTCGATCGTGTACCAGTTAGGGTGGAAGAAGCCTTCCATTATTTGAGAGTTTGCCTCGGATGGTAATGAGATTTTGGAGATGGGGTTTTTGAAGGCTTTTATGGAACCTGAAAGAGAGGAGTTGAGCCCGGAACCAACGGCCTTAGAAAGAAGCCAAGGGTCGGGCACAACGGTGGACCGAGGATCAAGCGACGATCTTCCGGTTAAGCTAGAGAAAAGCGGCTGGCTAACACTATTGGTATCTGCAGAACCCTGCATATTATATGAGTTATGATAGCTGGGAGCGACTGGTTCGTCGTATTTATTGACATGAGTGATGAACTCACCATTGGACGCGAAATGCGCTTTCAGGATCTTGTCGAAATCGTCTCTGAAAATGCCCAAGGAATCATCGTCGTCAGACTCTTTATCCTGAACTAACTGGAGACCCAAGACTTCCACTTCACGCAACAAAACTTCGGTGATGCATCTGAAAAAAGCATCGATTTCCTTATACGTCTTCGAGCCGACCTCGTGCTGGAGAATAGCAGCGCTCGAGGCCACCACAAGATCGTGGAAGAGGTGGTATGGCAGTTTGTAGTTGAGTGCAATGAGGTTCAGTAATACACTGAATTTGGAGCATTCAGGCACTTTGGATACGTACTCCTGGTACGCCCTGACAATCACAGCCGGATTGGGTTCATGGAAGGCCTCAGGCACCACTTCAGCAGAGAGTACTTGATGATTGTCTGCATGGGCCAAGACCGGGGCGAGTTCCAGTAGTAGAGTTTGAAAAGCTGGGATTAGTGGATGTTTGGTGTACAGAGCTGACAGATTGCCAGTACCTTGAAGACTTCTAGATTGATTGGACATACCTTGAGCGGACATTATGTAAGTATAGGGTATCAGAGAGTATTGATTGTTTTTTTTCGAGACTTACCGCGGCGGCCTTATATGCAGGAAATCAACGTACCATTACTAAGTGGTGAGAAGTAGCACTGAGAAGTAGCACTGAGAAGTAGTTTAGAGCAACACTGGTAATCAATAATAAATGATCAATAACCAATAATAAATGATCAATAACTAGTAAAGAGTGGTATTAGTCATCGAACAATAGCTTAATTTCGTCGATCCTTTGTTTTCGTCTTTCCTCCTCTTCCACCTCCACGGCCTCTCCCATCATTCGTTTTCTCTCTTGTATGCGGAGCATCTTCGTCTCTATAGAATTCTTGATGATGAAGCGCACCACCTTAACATTCTTCTCCTGACCAATGCGGTGCACACGGTCAATGGCCTGATCCTCTATACTGGGTGACCACCAGGGATCCATCATGTATGCTCTTCGGGCACACGTGAGATTGAGCCCCACTCCACCTGCCTTGAGAGATAAGAGTAAAATGGTGATTTTCCCGTTTGCTCCACTCTCCTTTGTGAATTTCCGTAGAACCTTCTCTCGATCTGCCACATTAAGTCGCCCATCGAACTTGTATAAAAGAAAGTCCTCGGCTTCACCTGTTCCCAAGTTCTTAATTTCGCTCTCTATGATATCAAGGTATGTGGAGAATTGTGAGAACACAACCACTTGTTCTCCCGGACATTGATCTCTTAGTTCACGAAGATGGGTGACCAAAGCGTTGATCTTGGAAGATGTTTTTTCGGGGTTGTAGTAGTAGAGCTGGAAATTGTAATTCGGTTCGTTGGGGTCGTTGGTGTGGAACCTCACTTCCTTGGCCGAAGTGTCTTTTGCTCGTGCCTTGAACAACCTGTGCTTGGAGATCGGGTGTCTGCAATCGGGGCAGAGAGGGAGGGAGCTGTTGTTTTTCTGGAAGTTGATGTGCTCCATTACACAGTGGAGGCAGAAGTTGTGGCCACACTCAGTGAGCGTAAACTCTCCTATGGTGATAGGAGCTTGGGTGCAAATGGAGCACTCGGACCCGGCAATGTCCACTCGTTTGTAGAGACTGTACATTTTTTCCTTCATGGCCGTTTCCAGCGCAAACCTTTCTTCTATGATGGGCTTCTCGTACTCGGCCAATTCCTCTTGCCATGCGTCATCGAACTCACCACTTGAAGCCACCAAGTCCGGGTGACAACACACCTGACGAAGACGAAGAATATGGGTGAGGATTTGAGTGTACTTTTTAAGCAAGTCACCGGATTTCATACCCTCTTTATACGACTGGAACGCCTTAGACTTGAAGTAGTTGTAGAAGAGTTGCTCACGGTCAGAAAACTCAAGCTCTTCAATTTGCACTTCTTTTTCAGGCAATTGAACCAATGGAGTACCATCTTTTTGTTTCATGGCCTTTGTCCGTCTAAGGAAGATTGGCTGCAAAATGGATTTGACAACGTCCAACGTCTGGTGGAATTTCTTTTGCTCGAAAGGAAGAGTGACAAACGTCTTCCAGTAGGAAAATTGGTCCCATGGCTGCACCTTCAAAAACTTGACTTGCGAGAATATATCATCAAGACGGTTGACCACTGGGGTTCCCGTCAATACCCACCTTCGGTCCAGATTGAGTTCATGTACAGACCGAGCGGTTTTGGTGGCTCTGTTTCGAATTGTATGGCCTTCATCTAACACGATTCGGAAAAAGTCCACCGAATAAAGTCCTATGCTTGGGAGTTTGCCGTATTCATCACGGCTCTTGTTGATTCTGGCCCATTCATTCTGAACAGTACCATATGTAGTAAGAACAACTATAGGGATATTGTTTTCCCGGTTGCACAATGTGTGACTAAGATCCGCCTGTACCAGTTCACCATAATAAATAAGACACTTATGGTTTGAGTTGTTATTGGCCCGTTCAAATTCACTCTTCCATTGCGAGAGAAGTGACATGGGCAAGATTATAAGCGTAGACTTGGACGCGTATTTCTTGGAGCTGATGGTATTATTCTTGGTATCGTAAGGAGCCGAGTTGATCAAGGCCAAGGTCAGAATAGTCTTTCCTAGACCCATTTCATCGGCCAAGATACCTCCTTTCAAGAAGTTCCTCATGAGTGGTTTCTCCAACGAGAGTTCACCGTTATAGAGGTTAGCATAAAAATGATCTTGTTGTGGTGCATTGGCATTTTGCAAAGAAGATCCACGTGGGTCTAGAGGCCACTGGAATATACTCCACAACGGATGCATCATTCCTTCATCTTGTTCGTTGATGACTCTTCGTCTTTGGGTGGAAAAAGGTGCATCTTCAGAAACAGAGAGTGTTTCTAGCAACTCACCCTCTTTCTCTCGGCTGAGCATCCATGCTAGACCTTGTTTCTGATATGATCTCAACAGCAAGCCAAAGTTTTCCTTTGGAGGTTCTGTTGTTTCGGGCAAATTGTCGAGAAGATCAGACTGCTGGTTGGAAGTGTAGAATTCTTTGAGCTGGTCAAGATTGAGCTCTTCTGTAGGGCCCAGGGCTTCTGGGTTTGGAGTGTTGGATTGAGAAGTGTCTGAGTCATCAAGAACTTCCGGTTCCTTAGACAGTGAAGGAAAAATGCTTAGTTTCTCGAATAGCCTGGAGATTGTTTTTTGTTTCAATCGCAAGGCAGCTTCGTTCTCTGTTTCGGATGAGAAGCTAAAGTTCAAAGGCTGCGCCTTTTTCTTCTTTAGAACACCCTTTTCATCCATATCTTCGCCTGCAAAAAGCAAATGTTCGGCAAAGGTATTGTTATTAAGATAGCAGTAGATTTGGAGAAAAAAAGGGTCACCTATGGAGAGCCTGCGCAGAGTATCCATCAAAACGACGGCTTCGAAACTAGCAAGGTCCAAGTCAATCAAAGGCAGTAGTATACGGGTAATATCTTCAGGAAGGCGGCCGATTTCTCGTGCTTCGTCTTGGGTGTATAAACGAATCACTGCAGAATCACCAAATTTGGAAGCCACAATCGACGACTTCTTGATCTTATTAGGAAGAAGCCGTTTTATATCCAAACGTTGCTGGAACTTGAGTGTTTTTAGGTATGGCCGTGTTGCCCATGCCTGTACATCCAAGGTGCCAATGTATCGTTTCCAGGACATGTTTTCTTTTTCCTGTCGACGCTTATCGGAATAGATTTGCATTTTCTGCGTGATCCCCTGAATCCGGTCTTCGTAAGTGTCGTTATTGGACCCTGGATTTTGGGTATCTCTTTGCAGTGACCCATTTTGGGAACTCCTTTGTTCGTTTTGAGAGCTTCTTTGTTGATTTTGAAAGCTTCTTTGTTCATTCTGGGAACTACTTTGCCCATTTTGATTGTCCTGCAATTCAACTATTTCTCCCAGGTCTATGCTGGAAAAGTACTCGTCCGAAGCCAATTGTATATAATTCGGCCGGTTGAAATATTTGGCATGTAGGTGTTTTATGACCTTTTCTGGTACTTCACCAATAATCGGCCTAATCTGGCCCTTGAATAGATCGTACCCGATCTGTGATAATCTCTCTTCTTCGCCATTCTCGGTGGCGTGCGAAGAGGAAGTTTCTTGTAGAAGGAACTCCGCTGTTAGATGCTCATCAGGAACAAAAAGCAGATCTTCCTCCACAGGTTCCTTTTCATGATCCTCTTCATGGTCATTTTCATGGTCATTTTCATGGTCATTTTCATGGTCATCTTCATGGTTCTCTTCATGGTCCTCTTCATGTATATGTTCATGGTCATCTTCATACACGTCTTCATGTACAACTTCACGTGTATCTCCATTTAAATCTCCATTTATACCTTCATTTATATGTTCATGAACTGATTCCTGAGTATTAAGTGTATTCCCTGTTTCGTGTAACGTTTCCTGAGTATCAAATTCCTGGGGTTCAACCTTGCTTCTCTTGATCTTGTTGTTGCTCGTCTGGAGCTCTTCGTCCACTTGTTCCGACACAGCCAGAACTATGGATTCATTCTCCGGAACAGGAGGCTGGATCTCCACTATAGGGTCATTGAAGAACCGCTTTTTGGTCAGAGATCGGGTGGTAGGCATCGATGGAGAATAGAGCCGCGTCTGGTTGCGCGTTGTACGTGTGAGAGATCGACTGCAAATACACACTGCAAATACGCACTGGAAATACGCATTGCAAAACACGCATTGACTAGTTATGCACTGACTAGTTATGCACTAACTGGACATGCTATACTCTAGTTTTGACACGATACATCTTTAATTTTTGAAATGGCTGAAAATTCTTTAGGCACTTTAGATTCCAAAGCCTAATACAATTATCTATGGTATAGACATAGGCATAGACATAGAGATGTAGGGTATATTCCGTTACATACTATTGCTGCTACAGGTAAACAGTCATAAGGTCTGATGAGTCTACTTCTGAACAGTAATTATGAGTCAGTGGATGGATATGATGAGATGATGAGATTATGAGCCCTATAAAACTCGTTCATGGGATCTAAATATTGATAAGGTGTAGATGTAGGTCTTGAGCCATAATTCTATTCATGGTAGAATGATAATGTCCATAAATGATTTTTCATAGTGATTGTTAGTGATTTTTGATGGTTTTTCATAGTGATTCGTGATGAGTGATTTTTCATAGTGATCTTCAAGAATGATTTCTTGGATCCTTTGCCTTAGATCAACACATGGTCCGGGTTAAAAAGACTTCCAAGAACACTTGGGTCTATCTTGTTCTCCTGACACCATTCTAGTAGAAGCAGCTGAGATAATACCACACTGTCTTTGTCAGGCACACAGAGAAGTACACCCATATACTCCAAGGCCATTAGTATATCGTCCTTTCGGAATCCCGTGGCTAGAGCCAAGTCAAGAAGACTAAATGACTCCCTTTGGCCCCGGATAAAGTCATTGTAGATGGTAAATGCAAGTCGCCGTGACCAGTAGCGAAGGTACACGATTTGACCATATGGAGAGAGAGGGAACTCGGGCCCCAGAAGCGTCTGGCTAGGCGTGAGCAGCGCCAACTTATATGAAAACTCAATGAGAAGGTTCCCCAAGTGTAGTCGTTGGTATGGAGGGAAAATGCAGATGCAGGCGAGATTATTGTTTGATTCCCACGAGTTTACCTCTTTGGAAAAGAAACCCATGGGCTTGAAGTATTCGCTATAGTCTTTGCTGGCAGAGTTGGGCGACTGGTCGTAGCCATACACAATGTAGTAGTCAAAGGCTTGCACACTATAGAACACCGACTTATCATTAAGAAAGAGCTTACCAAAAAGCAGGAGGTTCTGGCAATAGAGAGGATGACGAAACCCGCGGACTTTCTTAATGATATAAGGCGTCTTCATGTCTCCATACACAAGCTTCCCCACCAGCGGGAACGGCGTGGCCATGGTACACATGGACCGATGTATACGCATGGCATCAGCATCGGTGGAGTACTTGAAGCAAAACTCACACACCAAGAGCAGGTCGATCCAGAAGCCGCTATGTACATGCAGAACCGTCTTCCGACGCGAAGTGGCTACGCTGGGGTCGATTCCCAAACGCGAGTCCCCGAGGTTCTGGAAGTATGCGCTATTGCCATACCAAGTAGCAAACTGCTGGTCACCAAAAACCACATAATCGATGTTCCGGCTCTGGAGCACTCCGTACTCGGCGCCGTTGCCTGCACTACTCTGTGACACCATGCCCCATAAACTCTAGATCAGTGGAAAAGAGTTGCAGAGTTTAGCGTAGTGGAGACTGGGGAGGGGGGCACAAGAGATGGATGGTCTATGAAGACTACGGTTGTTGGAGATGATGATTCGGTGGAGAGTAGGTGTTGGTTGACCGCACCGCGAAAATCTGCCATTCATCCACTTTTGTATGGTCTCAAGACAATAAACCCAATGTTTGCTTAGGGCTTTCTTGTCGTTGTATGCAGGTGGGTCTATGTTTCATTACACAATAAGTATTAGTAATCATCCAATTTATTTTTCTCATGTTTTGTTTTGCTTTGTTTTTTTTTTTTTTTTAATTTTTGTGGTGGTCATGTTATATAGTGTATTGTTCTGATGAAGTCTGCAGTCAGTGCAGACTAAGACGCGTGCCGCGAACCACTCACTTCTCACTCACTCACTCAGTACGAGTCACTAGCTACTACTACTACTACTACTACTACTACTACCAACTAACACCAAGACACTATTAGTCACCACTGGACACATTCTATATTAGTCTTGATAATTCATTCGGTAGTTGCGATACATATTCTATTTGAATATTGATTATTTGCATTGGTCGCTGGCTGAACTGGATAGTGACTATACTGGATACTCAGTTCATACGCATTGATACAGACCTTGGGATACAGACTCTAGTACAGACTATAACTACACCAATCGAATTCAACATAAAAGATGCCACCAAAAGGATGGAGAAAAAATGGGGAAAACGCACAGGCTCAGAGAGACGCCGAGCTCGTATCCATTGATGATATACTCTTCCCCCGGTCAACGATCCAGAAACTAGCGAAGAACATCTTGACGTCCGAATCGGGCGACAACATGTCGCTCACCAAAGACTCGCTTATTGCCGTGCAAAGAGCAGCCACGGTGTTTGTCTCCCACTTGGCATTCCATGCCAGACAGATTGCACGTGAGGCGGAGCGCAAGAACCTCAATTCCCAGGACGTCTTGCTGGCTTTGGAACGGGCCAACTTGGCAGGATTTTCATCCGAAGTCAAGCGTTCCTTGAGTACATATGAGGCCCATGTGGAGGACAAGAAGAAGCAAAAGGCAGAGGCCAAAGAGGCTCCAGATGCAGAGCCTTCGGCCAAGAAGTTGAAGGCCAACGGGTCCAATGCGGTGGAGAATACCAATTCGGGCGAGGAAGAGCCTGAAGATGAAATCGATGATGCTGAAGAAGATGGAAACGAAACTGATGCTGGTGCAGAGGAGGCTTTAGCTGAGGATGAGAATACTGAGCAGAAACCCAGCAACCCAATTGCCCTTTTGAACGAAGAAGAAGATGAGTTGGAGGGATCTACTGCAGAGCCACGTGACGAGAATGCTTCTGACGAGGAAGAAGATGTCAAGCAATTGGCATGAGAAACTGCTATAATTCATGACACAAGTAAATATAGAAGTGGCAAAGTTAAGTAGTGGTATGCGTATGATTATATGGTTTATGAGACATAAGTCACTTCAAGCATGCACTCCAGAATGGATAGCCACACTCAAACCCCACAAAGAAATAGATCAAGAACAACACAAACGCAGCACCGAAAAACACCATCTTCATATTGCCCAACCATAGCTTACGTTTGATGGAAGCCGCATTCCGCAGGAACACCAGCGAGGATGTTTGGAGTCTTTCCGTCTGCTCCACCAAAGAGTTAATTTTATCTCCCCGACCAAGGATCTTGTTGATATTATCAAGCATCAAGAGCTTAACTTCGCTGACCTCTTCATGGGCCGAAATGAGCTGGTTGGGCGTGATCACGTCCCGGTAAGGCAGGTGGTCACGAGCCCCATCCGAGCCCCGAGAGCCTTCGGTGGCTCCGTAGCTATAAGCACGAGAATCGGAGTCATAGCTCATTTCCTCGAATTTGATGATCTGGTTCATGTATAACTTGAACTCGCCCAATTTGGCCTTTGCCGCGTGATCATTGGCGGAAACAGCCAGCTCCAGATCATGAGCAAGGTCATGGCGGAACTCAAAGTACTTATCCATGATTTTTTTCATCACAGACAATATTAGCGTTTTGTTGACCTTGTGGTTTGCTAACACTATGACTGTGACCAAGTCATTTCCACCGTCCACGTTGTGGAGGTTCTTTTTCATGAAATATAACATCAAATTGGACTTTGTCACAGACCGATCCGTAACCACTGAAAGCAGGCCAATCAATGTCTTGCTGGCGTTTATGAGCCCCAACTCCAGTGAGATGAGCTCCAGGCAATTAAGATTAGCTATGGACTGCACCAACTTGACATTTTCAGTAGTATAGAGTGTTGTTGAGTTTAGCGTTAGCGTGGTATATATGACTAGGGGGTTAGTAAAGTATATATGATGGAAATGGAGCTACGTACGTTGCTTGTATAGATCATTGGCCGACATTGCAAGGAAGATGTGGAGTAGGTGTTGCGCACATATATAGTACACTTGCTGGTCACGATTGCACGGCTGTGCGCACTTTAGTCTCCAACTACAACATCAGATAAATCCAATAGAAGCAGTGTTACTTCCAAGGAATTACTTGTATGTATAAGAGTTCGTATTAGAGTTCCTATTACTTTATTTCTCTATGAAATGATCAGTGTGAAAATATCTTCATTCATGAAATGATCATTATAGACTCATACATACCAGTTGTATGACCAGAGACTAATAGGATATAGTACTGTACTGGACAATAAATTATCCTTACAATTCAAGTTTACTATAATGATTATTTTTTATTAGTCATTCAAGTCGGAATCGTGAATTGTGTTAAACAAGTTATACGCTCTATGGATATTTCTGAATGACGTTGGGATCAATCATGAGAGGACCGTAGGAATGTACTAGTCAGTACTGTACACACATACTAATACTCTGTCGAAACTGCACGATGTAAAACTAAAGGATTCCGAACTATAGAGATCCTCATTTTCTTAAAAGTATTCATAGTTCTTGATTTTTCATGAAGTGATCGAAGGTGTACACATCCCAAATGGATCTCATACACTGCTATGTAACACCGTACAAGTACAGGACACCACAATGTATTGGTAGGAACATAAACCATCTCATAGGCTCGTATAGTAATTTGAACTAAACTTGATTGATATGGTAATTATCATTATCTGAAGCCTGGTAGAATAGACTTAAGGATATACTGGTAAGACTAAATTGGGTCATTCTTGTACGTAGCAGTGGTAACATTACTAGGTTGATCAGTGATCAGTATAGTAATCAGTGAGCAATTGCCATTACCCAATAGAAGTATTAGCCGGTATGAGTCATGCTCAGCCATTTAATCGTTTGATATAGGCTTACTTCCATTGAATGATTTGTAGGGTGGACGGGTAGTTCTAGGAGTATCTTATACAGTACTACTTGAGTGAAAAATACAAGTCTAATGTATACCCTACTCGTGAAGTAAAGAATTTATATTATTTTACTATACTAGAGCACATGTTGGAGATTGGAAAGAAAAGATAATTAATCACAGGGAAATCGCCTTACTAGTGTATGACGAATTGGGGCTACGAAGAATATGCTGAAACGTTGCAACCTAGAACAGTATATAGGAATACCAAGTGGTTTGTTTTTACGAAAAGCACAAAAGCTAATAATAAGAAAATACTTATCAATGTAATTTCAATAATTGAATATTATAAATAGTCTGTGGACCTCTACATTGAGGACCCATTATCAGTCGCATACAATACAAGTAGACTATCCTATTGCTGTACACCCACCACTACACTACTATTACAATAAAATCCACAGTTAATACTACCATGATACTATAAACTAAACCCTACATTGAATTTGAAGTATGGACTATTATTACTCACAACATTGGGTCTCGTATGCTAGTGAGTACTGGTACTACATACACTCTCAATACTATATAGTGACCACAATACATAAAAAAAATATTCATTTACTCAATAATGTATATTTGTTATTTTCGTATCTAGCATAATGTCGGACGGATAAAACATTTGGTACTGTAAGTAATTAATTTAATCAATGCAAGAAAGTACTACAGTGTACTACCCATTACTCTAATACATAGTAGTAGTATATAGAACGCATAATAGAGGGCCATCGCAGTGCGCATCAAGTCATCTCGAAAAAGTCTACGCTCCACTCTTTTCTACACCATGGGTAAATACAGGCCTCGGTTCAATGAGAAGGCCCGGTCCGGTATGCTTGCCAAGCAGGCAGCATTAAAGAGGGCCCGTAATAAGCAATTCAATCGGAGCCAGAATGAAGAGGACCCCAAGCCTGTTGAAGACACACCAGTGGAGGACCCCAACTCCGAGATCTTGAAGCCCATGACTCAGGCTGAAAAGGATGAGCGTAAGCGCAAACTCATGGAGTCAGTCTACTCGGAAAATGAAAAAGAGGGCAAGTTATCCCGAGCCAAGAGGAAGCGGTTGGATAAGTATATTGAGCATCAGATCAAGCGCGAGGAGAAGAAAGTGCTCTTAGAGAAATTGGCCCAAACCAAAGTCGATACCAGTATCATGGCCTCTTCGAAACTACTAGGTTCGGGAAAACAAACCCGCCGTGAAGAGATGATCGAGGCTCTTCTGCTTGAACAACAGGGCCGTGCAGACGATAGAACGCGTGATATTCTATATGAGGAACGAGAGGTCAAGGAGTGGGAGGGACTGGAAAGCGAGGCAGATTCGGGAGAAGATTCTGAAAATAACGACTTTCCTCTGACAGAGTCTAAATCCAGTTTCATAGACTACCGGCCACAGGAATCTGGAGGGTCTGGGTTCGGGTTTGGGTTCTCCAATATCCCCAAGATTGAAAAGTCCGCACCCAAGAAAAAGTACACGTGGAGGCTAAAATTGGAGCAGGAGCAGAAGAAACGGGCTAAGGAAGAGGACGAGAATGATTTTCTTCTGAGTGAAAGTGAGGCCTCTCCTGCCACCGATGCAGAGATGAATCCTTCAGAGGATGAAGATGAGGAAGATCAAAATGATCAGGAGGATCAAAATCAAAATCAAGACGAGTCTGATGATGATGATGATGATGATGATGAAGAAGAGGAAGAAGAAGAGGGTGAAGATTCTGATCTGGATTTAGATGCAGAGTCCAAGATAAAGACCGAGGACAATAATAATGACGGCACTGGAGAGAGTGGAGAGAGTGAAGAAGAAAGTGAAAGTGAAAGTGAAGAGGAAGAAGATGTTCCAAGACTCATTCAGAATACACCCAAACACTCCGATACAGCCAAGTCATTCAAGGAATGGGCCGAAGAACAGGTGCGCAAGCTAGAAGGTCATCAGGACATGACCCTTCCTGAATTGAGCGAAGATATTCAGGCCAAATACGCCCAAGGAACACATCAGAACATCGAGCTCTCTGATGACGAAAGTGCAGTCCCCATCAATGAAAATCTTCAAAGAACTGCATCGTATGTTACAGTGACAAGACCCATCGAAGTACAGAATCTGCGGATGCAACTTCCAGTCTTCAGTGAAGAACATCGTATCATGGAAGCCATCCACCATCATGATACTATAGTCTTATGTGGAGAAACAGGATCAGGAAAAACGACCCAAGTGCCGCAGTTCTTGTACGAGTCTGGCTATGGAGATGTTCATTCGGCCACTACTCCTGGCATGATTGGAGTCACACAACCAAGACGAGTTGCTGCAGTTTCTATGGCCAATCGTGTGGCCTCAGAGTTGGGGGATATTCATGGCAAGAGAGTCGGGTACCAGATCAGGTTCGATACTACGATTAAAAACGAGGGCCAGGAGAACGGAACGGCCATGAAGTTCATGACTGATGGTGTCTTGCTCCGTGAAATGATGAAGGACTTTATGCTCAGTAAGTACTCGGTGCTTATTATTGACGAAGCCCATGAGAGAAATATCAATACAGATATCTTGATTGGTATGCTCAGTCGTGTGGTCAAACTCCGGAGACTGAAGAATAAGCCTTTGAAGTTGATCATTATGTCGGCTACGTTAAGAGTGTCTGATTTCTCCGAGAACAAACAACTCTTTCCTGTACCTCCTCCAGTGGTTCAGGTGGAAGCCAGACAATACCCAGTTTCTGTCCATTTCAACAAGAAAACAAGGCCTGACTACATTGACGAGGCCTTTAAGAAAACTTGCAAGATCCACAAAAGACTTCCTCCAGGAGGAATCTTAGTGTTTCTTACAGGCCAGAATGAAATCAATACGGTGGTCAAGAAATTGCGCAAGGAGTTCCCGTTCAAATCCAACAAGAAACATCTTTACGAAACCAATGAGAACACCGAGTACCGGGCTAGTCATAATGTCACCATGGAGGCCGAGGATGTGGATTTGGAGATAGCTCTACGTGAGAGACAAGCAGAGGAGTTGGAGAGTGAGTCTGATAATGATAGCGAAGACGAGGAAGGTTTTGAAGAGACACTTGAGGAGCACCAGTCTGAAACAGACCCTCTCTATGTTTTACCTTTATACTCGCTTCTCCCCACCAAGCAACAGATGAAGGTGTTTGAAGACCCTCCCGCAGGAAGCAGACTATGTATTGTGGCCACTAACGTTGCTGAAACCTCGTTGACCATCCCAGGAATCCGGTACGTGGTTGACTGTGGCCGTTCCAAAGAGAGAAAGTATGATGAAGAGACTGGTGTGCAGTCCTTTGAAGTGGACTGGGTCTCCAAGGCTTCTGCTGGTCAAAGAGCAGGTAGAGCAGGAAGAACAGGACCTGGCCATTGTTACAGACTCTACTCGTCTGCAATTTACGAGGAATATTTCGAGCAGTTCTCCAGACCCGAGATCCTACGCATGTCTGTGGAGAGTACAGTGCTCACCATGAAGACTATGGGAATCGACCATATCGTTAACTTCCCTTTCCCAACTCCTCCCGATAGACGGTCTCTTCATCTTGCAGAAAAATTATTGGCGACTTTGGGTGCATTGGATAGAAGCACCAAGCAGATCACTGATTTGGGCCGCACCATGTCGCATTTCCCATTGAGTCCTCGTTTTGCCAAGATCTTGATTGTGGGAAACCAGTTAAACTGTCTCCCTTATGTGATTGCCATAGTGTCAGCTATGTCTGTGGGAGATCCATTTCTAGATGAACAAGAGTTGGGGTTGGTGGATGCTCCGCGGCCCAAAAAGGTACGCAAGCCTCAAGATAGTGACGACGAGTCTGGACCCCAGTCTGAGGAAGAGGAAGAGGTTACTGAGTCTCCTGCCGATGTTGAAATGAAGAGAAAGCTCCGGGCCAAATTCTACAAATCCCGTGCAGTGTTCTCCCGGCTTGACTCCAATTCTGATGCATTCAAGCTACTCTCGGCGGTGTGTGCATTGGATCATGTTCCTAACGATAAAAAACCCAAGTTTATCCAAGATAATTTCTTACGGCTTAAACTCGTGGAAGAGATCCAAAAACTCCGCATTCAAATTGCCAATATTGTCAGCTCCAACGTTACGGATGGAGCGATTATTGAAGAGTTGCGCAGCAAGCAGAAACTCGGCGTTCCTAACAAACAACAACTTTCAGCCATGAAGCAGATTGTTGCATCTGGATTCGTGGACCAGGTGGCTATACGCAGTGACGTGATTGACGCGGATATCAAGATCACTAGCCGCACAAATGTCATTAGTATAGCTTACTCCACAATCAGTCCGGTGACCAGCTATGGTGATGATATGGACCCTCATGTTTACATCCACCCCACATCCATTCTCACCAACACAGGTGAAACCCCGCCACAGTACCTTGTGTACCAGACATTGACCAAAGGTTCCAACCATAAGGAGGGCAGTCTAGGAAAACTCCGTATGAAGCCCATAGTGGATGTGACAGGAAAACAGTTGGCCAATATCGCCAAGAGTTCGCATCTCATCACTTACTCCAAGCCATTGGGTCACCCATACGGACCCAAGAACATCACCTCCACCAAGAGAGAATGTTATGTGATTCCGCGGTATGGAGCTGCGCTTGGAGATGGTGGTTTGGGCTGGGATTTGCCTGTAGTGAAGGTCATCCAGGTGAAGAAGAACGGGGTATGGGTCAACGAAGACTAAGCTCCAGCATAACCAATCAATACGCCTTTTAGAATTATATATTGGCACGATTGGTGTATATATAATATTGATTTGTAAGGATCTCATCTACTTTGATATTTGATTACTGTAGTTAATAAGTGCCACTCTAGTTTGAGCATTCACAAGGCCGAGTGTCCTCGTTCCAGATAATCATCACTTCCCGTATTTATAGAAGTTGAAGTATTTGGAGCTGTGGGTACATTAGCTTTCAATGCTGGTACACTTTCTCCTTAAAACTACTACTACTACTACTACTACTACTACTACTTCTACTACTACTACTACTACTACTATTGATTTCACACCCTACTGAACCTAAATTTCAGGGAAGTCACAGAGCTCAAAGCTGGTACTGATTTGTATTATGGATAGATCTAGTATAGTGTTGGTTTATCATTAGCAATACATAAATAACACAACAAAGTATAAGGACACTGTACCATACACTGTACTGACCTCCCTAACTACTAGATATATATCACAATAACTGTGGTACTAAACTGCTCTTGTGGGCTGGCTATGTAATACTATGATACTAGACCATATTAGCCTCCCACTAGTACACTGTATCTCCATGTAAAGCTAGAAGTAAACTGTACCATGTACTGCCTTACTATATTAAAGTACTAATCACTAAACTTGTTAGATCCACCATAGGCAGGGCCCTGCCTATGAAGGTATTATGAAGCCTCTCAGTCCGATTGTTACAATGGTGATACGGCGTTTGGCCATCTATGTACGAAGTGCTCCGATGGCTCCTTTCGAACATTCCAGAATAATGCTTTCCATTGTTCTGGTGGAAAGTTTTTCGGTCACACGTTTCTCTCAAAGGTATATAAGCCACTCCAATTTCTCTCTTAAGAAACCATGAACGAATATAAGAAGCTAGGCATAAATGTATTAAAAGAACATAATAAAACTAGTATATACTATATGGTTCGCAGTAGATCATCAGTTTGTACTACTATAATGTACTATATACTATTTTGGGTGTTGGATTCTTGTGAATACGTAAATTACTTCAATCATATCCGTTGATATTTCCTTAGGAAGTGGAATTGGTCATACTTAAATATTCAGCAGAAGACCAGTCAAAAAGGGGGCTCATTCAGAGAGTAATTGGGCATATGAGTCCAATCCCTACATGGGTAGTGTTCTGCCTATCTTATATCTAACCATACAAATTATTATAATACTGGTACCAGGCTAATTTGTTCTGACTTGTGGACTATACACTGTACTATATACTACCACTCCATTATATACCACCAGTTTATCATACTTAACTATATGCTGCAGTACTGTAAAGTAAACTCTGGTCAGGTTTTTATCTTTTGTTTTGGGATCAAATAACCCAAAAACAAACCACTCTTAAAAAAAGCAATATGTTATGCAATATTTTTTTTGTTAGTACTTACATTTATTTCTATTTGGATTTTGTTCTTAGTTTCAATTTACGAAATAGACCAAATTGAGTATTCTTTTTCAATAAATCCACTTGGAATTTTAACCTTTTCTTGGGTAGTACTTTCCACTTGACCTTCATTGGTACCTTTCACAAATACCTTTCACAAATACTTCTTACGAATACTGCTAGATGCGCCATAGGAAGTGCTCTAGGTATTAAGATTTTTTAAGCATACGCTGTCTAATCCGAACAATGGCCATTCCTTTGTGCCATATTTCCACGATCATTATACGTGGTACCAGGAGCGAATGTGTGACAAACCCGAGGTACCATGATGGAATGTGGACCTAGTAAAACCCGTTGACTAGGCGATACCGATTTCAAACACCTAAATAGTTCAAATTCATCTTTATGAGGAATCATCAACCAAAAACTTAATAAACAGAGTACCTGAAGTGACAAAAAAAGAATTTAACAAATACCTTAACTTGTTAATTATTAGTATAGTAGAATAGCAGTATAGTTAGTTGAGTGAAAATTTCTGATAACTTCTTAAATTATAATTTTTCACTCCATCATTTTGTAGCTAGTGAATTCGAAATATCCTGAACATGTAAACCATGATATACACAGACACAAAAAAAAAATGGTTTTGGAATCAAAGGGGAAAAAGGAACGAAATAAAGGTTTTGTATGACAACCACATTGATTATTGGACGATATCAGTATCTACACCAAACTCTAGTAGACTTCACAAGCCTACTTTAGTAAGCCTACAGTATGTATACCAGTGATTCTACAAAAAAGGCAATAGTGGCAATGCAATATCAAGTAAATTGCATCCAGGACAGGACAAAGGGTACTGCCTCTTTAAACTTTTCTATAATTCTAAGATTACGTATGGTTCACTCAAGATACATACTCGGTAATAACATCGCAGAATTAGTAGAACAGAGATCTAACAATTAGGACTTTTTGTTAATGTGATAGAAACCACGAATATGATTTTGGTAATGAACAATACCTCATACCATAAAGCACCTTCATAACATAATCACCCGTCCAAGACAATCAATACCCTTTTTTCTGACCATACATGTTATCAATACATGTAACTGGTACTGATTCAAAATTCACCAAAACATATGGGGTGTAGGGGGAAAGAGGTGGGATCCGTGAAACCGATCTCTAAAGGTTAGGAGCCAAAGCACGGCTCATCTTGGAAACATTATTATTTCGAGAGCCCGTGTGCAGTGCGCGCACTGGAACATCAACACACACCACGATAGAAACTAAATACCAGATCCATACCTTCACTCACCCCGCCACATTCCACCATCGCCATGGATCTCCGATATCTGCATCGAGATCGAAAACGAGACCTGGGCGAGCGCCGGGGCGACTCCTATGTGCCTCCAGTTTCAGACCCTCCACAGGCCTCCACCTTAATACCGCACTATGTGATGGATCCAGCGTCCCAACGCTTGCTTATTGTGTCAATCTTCGTGGCTATCCAGTGTATGAAGTTATACGAGATCTTACTAGTTAAGGCAGATACATTTGCAGTGGTCAGCTCGAGTTCAGATGGTAATGGATCAGCATTTTCGTCTACCAACTTCACATCCATGAACAACTTTACTTTCGTGCTTAAATATGCCTTGGTGGACGGCGTGTTTCTTTGGTTTTTGCCGGTATTAAACATTCCGTTGCTTACGTTTTCTCCCGTGGCAACTTTACTCTTGACACTTGTGGTCAACTCCTTTAACT
Organism: Metschnikowia matae var. maris; assembly: GCA_002370695.1. Classification (NCBI taxonomy): domain Eukaryota; kingdom Fungi; phylum Ascomycota; class Pichiomycetes; order Serinales; family Metschnikowiaceae; genus Metschnikowia; species Metschnikowia matae. The sequence goes on from NKZH01002354.1 coordinate 127,361, forward strand.
TTCTCCTCACAAGCAACTTCGCCATGCCGCTTCTATCCAGTGTGTTTCTCCCCATTTGGAATGCCGTCTATAAAAATAAGGAGTTGACGCTTGTGGGCGACTCAGCCGTTCCTCGGAATGTCATTGATGTCAACTCCCACTTTAAGGGTAGGTATACTGTGCAGTATTTGCCGGAGCTGTCGGTGATGCTCAATCCATTTTCGTTCTCCAGCTTGTGCTTGGAGGCTTCCGACTCGGGCTCCAGTCTTTTCCTGTCCTCGCTCCGTTTGCCGGTACAGTTTAATACCACCAATGATGTGGGCTCCATGATGATCCAGCACACTGCACCAGATGGCTCGATGCACTTGCTCAATTATACCCGGAACGATATCAGGAAACTTGCCAAAAGAGACTACTCCCATTACTCGCAGTTCCCCGAATACATTTCGAATGATGAGAGAGTATTTTACCTTGATGTGGAAATTAAAGACCCGGGAAGCTACCGTATCCATCGCGTTACTGATCTGGAGGGCATGGTGATCCGGCCTTTCAAATCTGTCTTCAATATTGGTCATTGTCCTACGGCTGGCTTTGTTTATCCTGAACCCAAAGATGTCTATTCAAACTATCGGTGTATTGGGAAAACTGCAGACGATACGCCTTGGCACGTTCCTCCAATCGCATCCTTTGGGGTTTTGCCTTTAAGCGTGGAGTTTGCAACCTACAAAAATGGGAGGAAGATGGCCACTTTCAACAAGACTGTGGCCGAAAACGAACCTAGACGAGGAGTACAGTCACTCCAGAGCCAGACCATTTCCCGTAACTTCTTGGAGAGGTTGATTCTTCAGGACCCAAGCAAATTCCAAGACTCGGGTCCTGGCACCCTTAGTTTCAGGGTCTTGTCTGTGCGTGACTCCTTCGGCAACCGTCGGTTCTATAACCCCGAGTCCAATGACCCAGATGTGAGTTTCCTGATGCTCTTGAGAGATTCCCCAAGTTTGTCTTTGCGTGATCTCAACCCAGCACGCAAACTTCTTTTGGATCTGCTGAAAACACTCCATCTCGATACTTCCGGAAAAGTGTCTTTTCCATTATCTGTTTCTTTGAACTTCAAGCTGGACGTTAGCGAACATTCTCAGTTGCTCAACTTCACTTTTGCTACTGAAGAACAGCTTGCTTCGGGTATTAAAATTACCCAGCCTGGAACTTACAGTCTTGAAAATGCTGATGACGAGTTTTGCCCCTGCCACGTAAAGGACAAGACTCCTATTATCATTACCAGACCATCTCCCCCAAGCGTTAAGATCAAGGAGACTCCAATTTTGGATAAGTGTGTGGGAACTGTTGGGTTCGAATTCGATCTTTCTTTTAACGGAGAGGGACCTTTTGAGGTCAAATACGAAGTCTTCAAAAACTCTTCTGGGTTATTAAGACTAGTGCTCAGTGAGCGTGGCTTGAAGCAACACTCCATCTCTTCTCCAAAGAAATCCTTCAGCTTCCAATACAAGCCTGCACAAGAGGGTAACTACGTGTTGAAGTATAAAGTGATTCATGACCGCAACTACAGAGATGTGCAAATATCTGGCACCAATGTGGAGTTCTCTACTTACATCAATAAGAGGTCCAAGTACTCTCTATTCAAGGAAGGAGAGGCCAAGACAAAATCTATCAATTTGTGCAGAGGAGGCCAGGTGGATATTCCTGTACATTTCCAAGGTAACTTTCCATTCTCGTTCAAATACGATATCGTTGATACTGCCACTAACAAGGCCATATTTTCTGATAAGGTCAGTGGGTTTTACCAGGACGTGTTTAACATTAAGAGCCCCAAGTTCTCCTCTGGTGGTGAATATAAGGTTGTTTTGAGGGACGTTTTGGACAATTTAGGATGCCAAGCTGAAACTCTGGTATCTGAGAGAATTACCATCAAGGCCAGAAAGGATGCACCACTGGTGGAATTCAAAAAGAGCGAAGTTCGGCATATTGTCGAAGGTGACTCCATCAAGCTTCCAATAAAGGTGACCTCTGATGTTGCAACCACGCCAAGAGACGAGATCGAGTATGAGAAAGTGGACCTTTTCAACAAAACAAAAACAGAGTCGTTTTTATTGCGAGGAAAATCTGAAATTACCGTCAAGGAGCAAGGCATCTACAAACTCAAATCATTCAAGAGTGACGGGTGTGCAGGAACAATCAAGAACCAAGAGCACACGATGACGGTGAAGTTCTACCCAAGACCCAACGTGACTTTGATCACCGAGCCTGAGCAAGTTATTGGTGATACTACATCCGATCTTATCACTTTAAAACTGCTGTGTCAGGATGAACCTCAACATATCAAGCTCCGGTTTGAAGGACAAAAACCTTTCGTTCTTGGTTACACCATCAAGTATCCCAGCGGAAAAGTCAAGAGTTCTCATTTACAAGTGGATTCCAGCGAAATTATATTGCCCATGACCACACGTCACGCTGGCCGGTATGAACACCAAATCACCGAGGTGTTCGACTCACTCTACACCATTGACAAACTTTCGAAATTACCACATAAGGTGACCATTCCTCGCGTGGTATATGATGTTAATGTGGCCCCTTCATTGGCAGTTCAAAAGCAGTACCTCCAGGTATGTGAGATGATGATCAGCGACGACTTCTCATTCGAGGTACCCATTGAATTCGTGGGCCGCCCGCCTTTCCAGGTTTCGGGAGTCATCACATCAGGCAATAAGGCGATACCTTTTACAGTGGAGGAAATTAGTGGAAATTCCATCAAGCTCGGAGAGCTCAAAACAAAGCAATCGCTCAAACAGGTGTTCAGCGTGGGAGAACACAAGATTAAGTTCAACACCATTTCCGATTTCAACGGATGTCAGCGACAAAACTTGGTGGATAATAACCTTGTGATGGTCTCCGTGACCAAGTTACCATCCATCCAGAAACATCTTGCCAAAGACTATTACTGTGTGGGAGACCATATTTCGTATAACATGAGTGGAATCTCGCCGTTCGTTGTGTTCTACAAGTTCAACGAAAAAGACCGAAAGGCCGATCTGGGCCCTGTGTTCCTGAGACTAGCATCCAAACCTGGAGAGCTAGCTATTGTTGCATTGCAAGACTCTTCGGCCAATTCGTGTGTGGTGGACTATACAAAGGATGAGGCTGCTTACAACAATTTGAAATTACAAGTGCACGATCTTCCATCGGTGGAAATCAGTCAAGGTGATAGTATCATCAAGAACATCCACGAAGGTGATCAAACGGAAATCACCTTTAAGTTCATTGGAACGCCTCCTTTCCTGGTGACCTATGTGAGAACACTAGGAGCAGAGAAGGGCCAGCACAAAAGAAGACAGTCTTCGAAACTGAAAGGACCAAGAAGAGTGGTGGACACGAAATCCGTGAGTGATATCTGGGACTATGAGTACTCGGAGATTGTCAGTTTGGAAGGAACATACGAGGCGATCCAAGTCAGCGATGCTTTCTGCAAGGCCTCCAGAGACGTCAAGGACCTCTTGTAGTGCTTGACCACTTGCATACTAAAACCCATAGCAATAGGTCCATAGAAATATCCATAGTAATTTAAGGTAAGGGCCAGTACATATTTTACATACAAAAGTACCGAAATCCTCATATGAAGGTTATGAGCCCGGTCACTTTATGGTATTTTGCAATCAGTCTATAAAGCTCCCCTAAAGAAATATATATAAAAAAAACACATTACATTTATTTTAAAAGTCACATACATTAAATTTAAGACATACTTATGAAATTATCAGTAATTATATTATATCGTATTCTATTAATTCATAGTGTAGTGTTGTGTAGTTGTGAATACAACCGTATATTAAGACATAGTTCAAGAACAAGATTACTTATATAAACTCGTGTCTGTTTAAAATGTACAGTTCACTCAATCCGATTTCTATCCTTATTCATTCATTACTTCAAAACTTTATCATACTCATTCTCATATACCATTAATGCTTTCTACTCATGATCTCTAATACATTGATTATGTATACATATTAATAATAGTATAGAAAGCTGGAATATTCAAAGTGAATGAACTTAGAAATACAGCACATGATGAGTGACTATAGTTGTATGGATAGCACCAGATGGATCTCCATAGTGTCATAGTACTTGGATGATATTTCTACTGCTGTCACTTCTTAATGAAACCACCTGATACACCCGATAGACCTGACAGATACTATACAGACAAGGAAGCCATACAGACAAGGAAATCATACAGACACAGAATCCATACAGACAAGTAAACGATAGAACACTTTATGATACCACATGGTATTATATTCAGTATTTAAACTGGGTATTTGCATTGAAGTATAGCAATTAGGCCTTTGGGCAATCGACATTGGAGGCCCACCATAAGTAGTACTTATAGATCGAGCCCCTACCTATAACTATACTCATTACTACCAATCAGTTCCCATGATTACTGCTACTCAGTGTTAGTACTCATTATTATTGTATTTCACTCATTATTATCCTATTTCATAGGTTAGTAGACTTTTCCCAAAACTAATGTTTCTAAAATAGCTTCATCAATAGCTACTTAATTGTGACACCCCAAAATGTTCATGTGATAATCGTTCATCGGAAATTATAATATTATGATATTATGGATCGTGGTGGTGGATAATCTAATCCATTTTCCATTTTCCATTGATGGCCGTGGTCACGTGACCTACTCTCTCTTGGTCAACTCATCGATAATCTTAAGACCCTCGTTCATGGTCGACGTTGCTGGATTATTATTCACAGGCATCGTTTCAGCAAACTGGTCAGCATAGATATTATGGATGGCTGTGGCCAACTTGGTGTCGTTATAGGTGAGGGTATTATCAGCATCATGGGTAGTAATTGAGAAGTGCACCTTATTGTAGGTCGTAGTGATGGTAGGATGGTGTCTGAGCTTATGGGAAGTAGCAGCCACCAGATTGAGGAACTCCCAGGTTTTGCGGTGGTTTTTAAGCGTATATGTAGCCTCCAACAGCGATGATGCTCCGGCCGTCGACACAGACCAGTACTGCACCGGGAGAATGTCATTGATGGTCTTGACTTCCAGCAGTAACACCGAGCTGGAAAGACGGTTCAAGGCCTGAAGCCTAACCGATGTGAGTTTCATGGCACCTGCCAAACAAGTGCTGTTTACAACTGAGAAGTAATAGCAGTTGCTGCGCGGTACCAAAGCATATCATGGATCCATCGCTCGCACCCCCGCGCTCGGTCTAGTCTGTATGTGGAATGTCTACTTGAGCAAATACCATATGTGACATATCATGTATATGATACAAGAAGTATGATGAATTATCTTTCTTGTATAAGCCTTTGTCAGTGAGAATATTTTACTATATAAGAAATTGGAGGTTTAGGGGTTTTTGGTCTACTTAATGTCTCCAAGTTACTATCACTCGATCTACTGTACTACAGTTCTACTATGATACACTAAACTATTTATGCCTCTTAAGTACTATACTTTGTTACCATACTAGTACTCTATAGTATTACACTCTAATAAGAAGCTTCACTAGTAAGCAGATATACAGTATCCAAATATACTACAGTATAATTCAATCGATTAAACTTCACCAATACTGATCAGTAAACTTAAACAAAACATGGAATATATTTTCAGGGTCTTAAAACATGCAATTTATTCTTTTAAGAGGATTATTCATGTCTTGAGATGTGTTCTTGGCTCTAATTCAAGTATCTTAGGTCTGGAAGTTGTAGATCTGAATGTACTCGGTTTTGGAATGAAGTGTGGGATGGAATGAGAAGTGTTTTTTTATCATTCACAAGTGATTTTTTTTATGAAGCCTGTGCAAATAATCTAGAACTTTCAGAGTAGAACATACATACTAAGAGGGTGGTAGAGTAGAAGTAGAGATACCATATGAGGAGACTAAAACGATACTGGATGCTAGAATTTGAGCAGAAGAGATCAGGGATAATTTAGAACTATATCGCAATAGACTTGAAACGGAGCAGTATATAGTAATAGGTAGTGGTAGACAGTATTGGTAATTCTGAGATAGAATACATCAATACTGATATGGAGAAGAGACTGGAAATAGATTAGGTAGTAATTTATAGTGATGATTTTGGAAGTACTATAGAGATATAGTAAGATACTATAGATGGATAGCATAGGTGGATAAAATAAAATTCAACATTGAATGGGCTGGGATAGACTTACATTTATAGTTGGAGAAACCAGTCCAGTGTAAGTACTTTTCAGACCACCTTACATCTACCACACCATGGTACTCACTCTGAACTGATAGATAAATGATGTATACCAATAAAAGAAAAAAAACTTAACGTCGATCAATTAATTCACAGAATCGTCAACTGAAAATATTCAGGAAGAGCTAATATACTACTAGATATTTCTACCCAGTTTCATGACCAAGGTGCTTTGCCTCCAATCTCTCTCTGAACTAACTTTAAGAAGAAAATGTCACTGATAACTAGAGCCAGAAAGAAGGGGTAACTTTTCCCAAGAAGCTTTCAAAATCTACTGACACCAAAAGTCAGTGACAAAAATTAACTGATTAACTGATACTAAAGAGTCATGGTTCTTTATAGTCGCACGTCACTCGCACGTCACTCGCACTTGGTCCACTCACTAACTACTGCAAATACGCGGCCGCTAGAAATACGCACGCACTCTAATCCATAGTCATACGCACTTAGCACTGCTCATTCGCCAGTGATCCGTTGTAGATCCACTCCCAGTGTACCCACTTTTCAAAGCTACACCTCCTCCGCTATGGTGTCTGCAATCTACATCTGCCACTGGCCCGACGTGGACGACGAATTCCTGCGATGTGAGCTTCTCATCCACCGCAATTACCATAACAGCGTGCCCTCAGCCCACACCATCATCGACACCTACTCCCGGCACTACCACCAACTCCCGGCCCACCAACGAACGCCGGTCTTATATTACCAGGGCATCAATTACATTTCTTACTGGGGAAATGACAACATTCTTTTATTGGCCATCACGCAAGTCAACTGTTCCCCCATGCTGACCGTACTGCTCTTGCACAAGTTTTATGTGAATATCGTACACTACTTTGAACAGCTGATTCAGAGGCTCCCGCGCGCCAATGCTGACCATGTGAGTCATGACTTTTCGAGGGACTCCATAGTGGATAACTACTCGCTCATCTACGAGTTGTTGGATGAGTGTGTGGACTTTGGCGTAGTGCAGGTGACAGATTTCAGTATTCTCAAAGAATATATCCGGATGGAAATCAACCACGCACTCTTACACTCGGACGATTCCTCGGAATCAGATCTGAACTCGGACCCTGAGTGGGTGGTTTCGAATCCGGCAGGTTACCATCAACAAAAGCGTAAACTGAAGCTTCTGAAATTGAAGCTTCTGAAACAAAAGAACCTGCAGCCCAAGATGGATATCAAGTCCACCCATAATAGAGCAGTGCGCTCTGATATCGTTAATGACCAGGTGTCTGACTCTATCAATAGCTCGTTGGTCCGGACACAGGTCCTGGCCATCAGTTGGCGGCCCAAGGGCATATTCTACCCGAAAAACGAGATTTATGTGGATATGATCGAGACTTGTGATTTTTTGTACGACCTCGAGTCGAAAGAAATCAAAACAAACCAGATCCTCGGAAACTGTATGGTGCGATCGTATCTCTCGGGAATGCCGGTGTGTAAACTTGGGCTCAACGAGAAATACATTTCGAGGATTGAATATGACGAGGAGGAGCTCAATCCACCCACACAAACTGCCAATGCTGAAGATCTACTGGATAACCAGCTCCAGAACGAGTCCGCAGAGGAACTAGAAGAAAGCGATTCGGTAGATCAGAACAGTATGCAAATTCAAGCTCTGGAAACTGATCTGTCTACTGGAAAAGAACAAGTTAAGAAAATGAGAGTTCCCATTACCAACGTCCAGTTCCACCTGTGCATTGAGTTGGCCCGTATCTATAAAGAAAATTTGATCTTCTTTACTCCTCCTGACGAGGAGTTCCAACTCTTTTCATACCGAGTTGAGCAGCAAAAAAGAAAATCAAAAGCGCCATTGCTTTTAGTGGACCCAACTTACCGCATACTCAAGCTGGAAAATAAGCTCCAGGTGTTGTGCTCTCTTCAGACCAACTTCAAGAAGAAGTTGCACTCACAAAAGACCATTGTCAAGATCCCCATCGACGTGGACCTTTTTGAAATCTCCAATTCCAACGAAAGCAGTTTTCGCTTCAAAAGTGAAATGGGCGAAGTCCGTTTCAAAGTAGATACCTCCGAAATTGTTTGGGCAATTGGCGACTTACCAGGGTCCAAGAAGGTGGTGCGCATGATGGCGGAGGTGAGTTTAGAGTCATGCACTAATCTCACAACAGAAAGAATTCATCAGAGTCTCAGTCATACAAAGAGTCAAAAAATCCATACAACTAGTCAAAGAGAGTCTGCTGAAAAACATGGGGAGGATTCTGAAACAGAGGAATCTGAGGGTGATAAAGACTTGGCTTCAGCTCAACTCGATAGTTATTATGGTGTTGCCGGAGCCCAAGTGTCACTGTTTTCGCAGCTCCGAAATAGTGCTGCAAGGCACAACCATTATGTCTCCATCAGCTTCCAAATCCCCATGCTCACGTACTCCGGGCTCAAAGTGATTTACCTCCGGGTGGACGAGGATACCATGCAGTACACGTGTTTCCCGTGGGTACGGTACGTGACACAATCGCAAAACGGCCAAACAGCTGGACCCCGCCTGCCCCTCGGCACATATAGGTTCAAACTTGGGCCGTCCAACTTCACTGTTCTCTAGTGCAGCGCGCGCCGATCTTGCCTCGATGATGCGCCCAGAGGATATCATTTCCTAATCCGGCCTTCGCGCTATCTTATCTATAAACAGTTTGAAATCGCGAGTGCGATAAAAACGGTGCATACCCCAGACACTTGACATCTACTCCAGCCAATACCTTATCTTACAATTATTAACGTCGGGGATACCCCTCTGTCACTGTCAAACTGTCGAATTGTCAAACTGTCGAATTGTGAAATTGTCGAATTTCTGTCGCTTTCAAATTTGTCTAATAACCTCAAATTTTCAGAATTCGGATTATCCTATCAGCATTGTCTCCCCACTACTTATAGGGTGTTTGCAAGTGATATGGGTGAAAATGCTCTAGCAGCAGAAAATTATCCTAAGCTGAAGCCAAAAACAAAGTCTAGAACAGGCTGTGTCACGTGCAAGACAAAACGTCTAAAGTGTGACGAACACAAACCGTACTGCTTCAATTGCCAGAAGAAAAATATTCAATGTGGAGGCTACGCCACGAGGTTTAAATGGCGCTCTTTTAATGACGGAAAGGATACAGCCGGTGCTGGTACTGGTTCGAATGATCCTGGTGATCCCATGACCTTTTCCTCTTCCAAGTCTATGCGTCGTTCTTCCCTGCGAGATCCTCTAAAGCATGAAAATTTGATGGATGGAAACGTGCAGCCTGATACTGCGCCTATGCTGCTCAAAGAACACATTGAATTGGCGTCTTTATCCGTAGTGGGCAAGTCAACCAAAGATATGGAGCGAGAAAATGAACTCATGTCCCAGGGAATTAATCCAGATACGCATGGGAATGGAGATTACCATAAAAAGAAGCTACGTCGCAGCTATAGTTCTGCGGAAATCAGCCAAGGAATTCCTATAGTCAACAAGAAAAGGGCCAACTCCTCGTCTCACGTGATGGCGGCTCCAAGCATTCAAAGCCTTCGCAATGAGTTCAATGGCTTGCATGGATTGCACTCATTGGCAGAGTCAGCCGTGAACGAGTTGCGCTCCAGGTCCCCGGGCTCCAAACCAATGTTATTTCCTATACCTCAATCCCCGTCTTCAGAACATGCCAATGAAACTAACCATTTTGATTCAAAAATGGGTGCTTACAAAAATGCCTTTGCTCCGCCAAAAGAGCTGCTCGATGCTCCAACCAAAGAATGGGGATTATCTCGCATGGCCGGGTCACCAGGACAGGATAAAGACTCTTTGGCTGATATGCATTTAACCCCGTCTCTCTCGGCACTCATAACCCATGCGTTCGCCAGAGACGATAAAGGTGATTCCGATGCAGTCATGGCCTTTAATTATCCCGAAGCGGCTTTGAGTCCTTTAGACATCAACTTCAATGCGCATGCACACGATGTGAACGGACAAATGATGAAACCACACACGCTTCTGCTGGCTGAAGGAGAAGATATGGGTCCAGAATCACGGGCTTTCTTGGATGAAGTCAACAGTAAGTTGATGAAGTGTGAAAATTTCTCTCCATCTATTATCAATGGCAACTCCAGTGTGGGCTTGATGAATACCTCGGAGCAGGAACAAATCCTTTTTCTTTTTTCCAAATACACGTGTGGAATCATGTCCATCAAGTCGGGGTTATCGGAAAACCCATGGCGCAATATATACCTTCCATTGGCCAGGAAGTACTCCTTTTTCTTCAACTCAATTGCATCCATGACCCTCTTCCATCTTGCAGGAAATAGCCATCTTCAAGAGCAGAGCAAGGCCTTGAGAGCCAATGGGTTCTTTTATATGAAGAAGTGTATTGTGGAGTTGGCAGCAGGCTTATCCAAAATGGAAAACAGTGCTTGTTCAGATAACCAGCTTCCTGCAGACATTGCATTGGCCACGTGCTTGAATTTGGCTGTCAGTGAAACCTGGGATACTCACACGTTGAGTGGGATTGCCCATTTGAAAGGAGCAAAGAGTATGATTCAAAAGATTCTTGATATCATCAAGCAATTCTCTATGTCTGGCCGGCCTGGAGTCAAGAGCGAGGTATGTGAGGAAGAACTCAAGAAGAAACTTGTTCTTGTTCGAAACGACGAATGGCAAAAGATGAAGGATTGTCAATTGGACGAGGATGGAAGGGACGTTGTTCTTTATATTCCCAAAAAAATCCTGCTTCTCTTCAACGAGTGGATCTACTTTGAGGTGCTCTCTCAAATGACCAGTTACAGTGGACAGGACGATAAGGGAATAGATTTGGTGGCCACAATCACCAAAATTACCAACACTCATCAAAAGCAAAAGGATGACAAACGGTTCAACAAAGGTTCTGCGGAACAATCACCCGCAGAGTCGGTGAATCTGTTGATCAGCAATTCCCATAGCAACGACGGCCAGTTCACATTCTTCGAGAACTTAGATTCTATTCTCCAGAACAACGACTACATTGATCCGCTTCTTGGATGTGCTCAATCGCTTTTCCTGGTCATGGGGAAAGTGTCAAACCTCATATCGAAGGTGCGGAAAGCTCAGGAAACAGGTAAACAGAGCCGTAACAGCTTGAAGAACATCTCGTTGGCATCGGAGCTCAAAAAGCAATTGGTGGACTGGAAACCAAACGTTGTGGGCAACTTGGAGCAGATGATGGAGGAACATTCGGGCGACTCGTCCTGGGATATTTATTCATGTGTATCCACAGCTGAGGCATACCGCTATGCCACGCTTCTATACTTACACGAGGCAGTACCAGAAGTGCCGCTGATGACATCGTATCAATTGGCGGAGAAAGTCTTTGTTTCATTGGCATCGATCCCCAGCAACTCCAACCTCTACATCATCCATATCTTCCCCCTTCTCATTAGCTCTTGTGAAGCCGAGTCTAGGGAGGAACGAGAATGGTGTGAGGCTAGATGGGGCTTACTTGTGCAGCGACTTTGGATCGGAAACATTGACCGAGCATTTGAAGTGGTCAAGGAGGTCTGGCGAAGGAAAGACGAGCACAAGAGAGAACAACGCCGGGAAAAAGAGGCTGAGGAAGGTGCCAATAAAGACCGGGAGGATGTGTCCAGCATCTCCACGCATCTTGAAGAGGTGATCAAGAACATCCACAAGGGTAGCTCCAGAGACGAAAAAGGCATCACCAGCCGGTTACATTGGAGCTCAGTGATGAGGGAATGGGGTTGGGAGGTTCTTCTCGCCTAGCACTATAGATCAGGCCTTTAATTTTCTGACCTTCTGACTACCCATTGAAATCGGGACAGGATGTTAAATGGAAGATCAGTTTCTTGTGAAGTAAATCTTTGAAACAAGATCAAAACGATTAATTTTACGATTGGATATCCTGTTGTCATGTCAACATCATACCACAGATGCAGTATCGGCAGTATGACTATGCCGGATACTGTCTATATAAGTATCCCCAATCCTGTCCTAATCATCAAAATCATTACTAATCACTACACTCCAACAATAACCGAATACCTTCAATTGAATAACTTTAACGAGAACTTAACCTGAACTTTAATCAATCAAATTAATTAATTACATCTTTATTACATTGTTATAGTTTGTGTACTCCCACTACATAGATCAAATCTAAACAATGTGTATCTAGTTTATAATATTTAGTGTATCGTATATGGTGGTACAATCACTATACTCGGAAATAGATGGCAGATACTAGTATAAGCTAGAGTATAGACTGAATCTTATATGTGTGAGGTTTGTCTTTGATAATGGTATACTAGTGTGATATTGGTCCTGAGTTACCAAGTGACTCGATACTAGATGATTTACAATAATTGGTTTCATGAGATTATGGTACTCCCAAATTACATTTAAGTAATGGTGACTTGAAATACTAAGCTTTTTCAGATCAATAATGATTTGGTCTTTTTAGGTAGTGAGACAAATTCAGTAACTCATTGCTGATGGTTCAATGAAGGAATCCACTATTTAAGTTAGTGGAGTAGTAAGTACAACTATCATGTTTATAAAGTGTTTCTATAACATCATTTGAATAGTGATAGTACCTCAAGGACCAGAAAGACTAGTCTTTAAGTGTTATACGATTGTTGTACTAACAATAGTGGATTTACATTGAATTATTTATATAAGTATGACATCAGATTTAGGTGATCATATTGTGATTTCAGGCAACACCAAGTGACTTAAAATTAAGCCAAAATTACTAGACTCTACCGAATACTAGATTCTATCAATTACTAGACTCTACCAATTACTAGTATAATTCCCCTTTTGAATACATGAGCCTATATTGTCTGAAATTATTGAGCTGCTATAATTGTAGGTGATCAATATAGGTGATTAATAAGGACTTGCTTAATGTTAGTAAAATCCCGTAGGTAGCTCGATCATGGTTACTTGGATATTTCCATTCTTGTGGCCCATGTATCAATGAACTAGTGCACAATGTACTAGATTTACTGACAATCAAAAACCACTATGCACTAGTAATACATATGTCACACTTGTATACAGTGTAATATGTCAGAGTAGAAGTTCATAATAGAGTATTAAAGCCTACTATAGCCACTAAGTAAACCCAATGTTAACTGCTGTAATTCAGTAGACCCTGTACTACTCTTTACTAATATGGTATTGCATACTTTATACTGCTCTATACAATCTGTACAATCTGTACTAAGTATTTCTAATCCCATACTATATTGCTCTCTCGTAGAGTATACTCTTTTTCTTGTATGAGAACTTGTTTTTGTGGAGGTGTTTAGTTTTATGTCCTGATTCTATATAGCCTTGGATCTATACACTATATCCAGAGTACCTGTTCTTAGAGGGCTCTGCTCCACTCTAACACTAATAACATCACTATCGCTATTATCAATATATTCGTTTCAATTACTACTGAGTTACTTGAACTACTTGAAGAACCCGTTACTCGGTATCTCTCCAGAATCGTATCCTATTCCCCAGTACTGGTTGTACTGGTTGTACTGGTTGGAACCATGGTGAGCCTCTATCCTACCTTCGAAAACTTATAGGGCAGGAATTTGAATAAGTCGTGTCCAGAATGATCCATAACCAGAGAATTTCTTAGTCAAAAGCGAAAAAGTAGAAAGTACAAAAAAGAAAAGAAAGTAGTTGAGAATAAAAGATTCTACGTTGCGTTTACCTAAAAATCGCACTATTTTGCAGTCAACGCGAATTCTCACACCAAAATGTAAAGATCCTCCTCTAACATTATTCTCACCACTTCTCCCACCACTTTATTTGATTACCTAATACTATATACTAAATATCAGCAATACTTTAGAAACTATACCAAGAGCCAAGAGCCAAGAGCCAAGAGCCAAGATCCAAGATCCAAGCATGAAAACTCACAAATTCTTTGTATTAACAAATACGATATAAATACATCATACGAATGATACAAGTCATATGATGGACACACTCAATCAGTATTAATTACATCCATTCAAATAAAAAGTAATGATACATGCAAATAAAAAAAAAAAAGCATATGACTTTAAAGGAAAGTTAAGAAACTGAATGTAGTACTACTGAATTAAAACTTCTCACTGGAGTACATCTGCTGTTTCGAGGAACTTTACCTATACGAAGCCTTTAAATGAGACTTCTGACCATGTATTCTCTTTTCTAACATTTCTATCCATTCTGTTTTTTCTTTCTTTTTTTTTTTCTTTTTTTCCCTTATTCTTTCCCCCTATTTTTTTTTTTTTTGAGTCAGACTTTTTATCTAAAATTTTTTTACCTTACACTTTTTGACTGACTTTCTTACAACTCAGATTTGTCATGACTCTCACTTTTGTTGGCTGCGGGGTTTCAAATCGGGCGTGCACACTGGGGTCTTATCGCATTCTTATCACTACTCTTCTTATGGCCATGTTCAGAATAGCCCAAAGGAATGGTATACTTAAGCGCCAAATGTCGCTTTTACTGGACCCACTAGCTCCTGACCGCATTGCCAAGAGTCAGGCCAAAAGCAAGTTCCCCCTCCCCAAGCTCGTGTCGTTTGATCTCTGGGGCACCTTGTTTACGCCCAAAGCGCCCGTCGCAGAGCAGTATTATAGCATTTCCAAAGGCGAATTTGGGATTGAAAAGTCAAAAGAAGAAATAGCCGCTGACTTTCCCAAAATCTTTAAAAGCCTCGAGCAAAAAGCACCCAATTACGGTAAATACCTGGGTTACGCATCTTCAGACGACTGGTGGCTGGATATCATCACCCAGGTGTACCAGATTCCAAAAGATGATGCCACCAGCAAGGCATTGTGTCGTAGACTTATTGACCACTTCAAGGGTCTGGAAGCCTACAAGCTCTATGACGATGTGGTGCCCGTTTTGAAACAGTTAGACGCTCTCAATGTCCCATTTATCGGCAGCAGCAACTCCGACCACCGGGTGCTCAGTATCATGGAAAGCTTGGGAATCATGCTGTACTTTGGTGAAGAACGGATCAATCTTTCCTACGGCTTGGGCCATGCCAAACCTGACCGTCAGTTCTACCGAAGTATCGCACACAAGTACTTCAGTGGGGATAGCATGACGTCATTCTTGGAGAACTCGTGGCATGTTGGAGATAACTATGAGAACGACTTTGCAGCATCGGTGAAGTCGGGATGGAACGGGGTTTTATTAGACCGAACCAAAAGCAGCGTGTTCTTCCGGAACCACCAGGCAGCGGCGGGTCACGTGAGCAACGATTGTTTCGAGGGACAATCTGTAGATACTTTAGACGGTGATAATTTGGTGATGATCTCTGATAATCGAGTATGTTTGAGTGGGCTTCAGGAACTCATGAGTCTTTTTAAATAATCAATCATCATTTCAAATGACTTAGTATGCCCAGGATTCATTGCCAAGTTTCGCACTTTCTTGGCATGACCAGTGGTAGGGTGATACTAACTGATTCACCAGAAAAGAGAGGAGGCGAGAAAGGTGGGAAAAGGAATTAGTAGATCTACACCAAACAAAACCAAAAAAAAAAAAAAAAAGAAATTGTAGAGCTTAAATATTCAGACAAGGCAAAAGATATGACAGAAGAATGGCGGGCTAGGATACAGAACTAACCGGACAAAAAGACACCGAAATCGGACAGAATTTAGACAGAAATGAGGACATGACACACGGCCCTAAAAATAGCGACAACCCAGACGAAGAGACACACCATCAAAAGACCACGCTAAACAGAGAACAACATCACAACATCCACCTAAATCCATCTACACACACCAACTAACACACCCAAAGGACAAAAATACAAATTATGTGCATGCCAGATTATGTACATCAGATCATCGAGAAAAAGTACGAGCAAACGGCCCACAAAGGTGGTTGTTTAAATTTAACCCCATTTACTTTCGTCATTGCTGTTCTATTGTTCATCCAAGAATACTTTTTCTGCTTACGCGCAGACTCACACCCGACCGCCTGCACACACAGCACTGCCTGTCCCAGCCCGCACATCAAAACACTCGCGTCAGCCCCACAGGTCACAACCACCTACTTTTTTATCCGCTGTTCTCCTTAGTGGTTGTGGATTTCCTTGCATCTTAGACTTGTTCCTTCGCGCACTCTTGACTCGGCCGGATTCTGCTTGACCTCGCATTTAATCTCCACTCTCAAGCTTTCTTTCTATATCTTGGGCCCAGATGAGGTTTAACTATGCGGCCCCGATCCTCCTTTGGATCTCGGCTATTTTCGCCATGCCCCTTGATACTTCCGACGAAGAGTCCATCTGTGAAGCTGCCTCACATATTGTCAGGGGACAAATGGACTATTATTTGGGCTTAAAGTCTGGAGGAGCCGTGGGCACGTTCGTACCGCCTTACTACTGGTGGCATGCCGGTGAAGTCTTTGGCGGCTGGGTCGACTACTGGGCTTTTTGCCAGAAGGACAACGAGACCTTCACCGATCTCCTCAAAGACGCCATGTGGGCTCAGCGAGGTAACAACTTCAACTATATGCCAATCAACCAGTCGTTATCCGAAGGTAATGATGACCAGGGTGTTTGGGGTATGGCTATAATGCAGGCCGTGGAGCGTAACTTCACCGTGGCCGACGACAAAAGGACTTGGCTTAATATGATCCAGGCTTTGTATAACTCCATGAACAACCGGTGGGATACTGCTTCATGTGGTGGAGGTCTCCGGTGGCAGATTTTCACCTTCAACAATGGTTACGGCTATAAGAACTCCATTGCCAACGGCTGTCTTTTCCACTTGGCTGCTCGTCTTTACAGGTACACCAATGACTCCTCTTACTTAGAGACTGCCCACAAAGTGTACGACTGGATGTGGGACGTGGGTTACATTGTGGACAGTCCTTCGTTCAACCTTTACGATGGTGCTGACGTCAACACCAACTGCACAGACTTGACGGTTCACAAGTGGTCCTACACATACGGTATCTTTATGGCCGGCTCTGCGTACTTGTACAATGCTACAGGTGACCTGAAGTGGAGGAATTCCGTTGACCAGCTCTTGGATGCTTCCACATACTTCTTTAACAACTCCATCATGACCGAGACCACATGTGCATCCAGCACTTGTAACAACGATCAAAGATCGTTCCGCTCGCTTTTCTCCAGATGTCTTTCGGTGACCGCCAATTTAGTCCCTGACACCTTCGACCATATCGTCAACGACTGGCTTACGCCTAGTGCCGAGGGTGCCGCTAAGTCGTGTTCAGGAGATGGTGAGAACTACACCTGTGGCCAGAACTGGGCTATAGGTAGTTACGATGGAATGTACGGTCTTGGTGAGCAGATGGCTGCATTGGAGGTGATCTTGTCAATGATCACATCGAAAGAAACCCCTTTGACACCTGCAACCGGAGGCTCCGACCAGGGAGGTGATATTGCGGCGGGAAACTCCACGACATTGTCACTCAATGCCAATAAGATTACGGTATCCACGAAAGACAAGGCGGGCGCAGCAATCCTCACCGCGGTGGTGTTGGGAACAGTGCTTGGTGGAGCTGTGTGGATGTTGTTTTAAGCAAAAGAGATGATATATTTTGAGATATTTGAAATGTTTCGAGATGTTTCAAAACTAGATGAGAAGGCTCAAAACCTTAAGATTACATAAGAAGTTAAGGTTTTGAGATGGATTTTGAAATCTGGAAATTTATGATGGTGAGATATTGAAAGGTGATGTCTCTAAAGAGGAAGTGCGAGCGTCGAGGCTCTGCGCGATACACACTACGTAGTGTCTATAGATAAGCCATCGGTGCAGCGCGCGAATGAAAAGTACTGTGTGCTATCATTTCATTATTTCACCGAGAAGCCTATATCTTCACTAGCACTCTTCTTCACAGGACTCTTTCAAGCTAATTGAAGTATATACAGGCCAAATTATCAGATTAATCACCAAAGCAAAAAAAAACAAACAAACTCAAGTATCATATTAGCATCGAGAAACCCCATTCATAGAATAGCACAATGGTTTTGTCCAAAGTCATTAATCAGCTTGCAAACCCAAATACCGCCAACAACCGCAGACGTCGACTCTACATCCCGCCGTCCACCAATTACCCCCTATTCAGCTATGGAGCAGCCGAGGATCAGAGGTCCTTCTTATCCCTAGACGAGTCCGGGTCTGTCTACACCGGTGTAGGAGACGATAGTGACGCAGCAAGTGTCAGCTCATCCCGGTCTCTTCCGTCCACACTCAATTCTGCACATACAAACGAAGACCAGGAGTCGTTCCACAGCTGGTTGGTTGAGGAGCACCAGAGACGCTACAATGCCACGGATAGTGAAGATGATAATGGAGATCGACGGTCGGGGCGAAGTGGCCGAAGTGGCCTGCTGTACAATTCTGATACCAAGACTGCGTTGCTGATTCTTGCGGATGAAGACTTTGCAACTTTACGGACTACGTATACGAGGGAGTATAAGATGACATTGCGCTACTCGCTCCCACTTATAGTGACTTTTGTGTTGGAGCACTTATTCTCTATTGTGTGTTTACTTGTGGTGGGCCATATGGGAAAAAATGAGCTTGCAGCAGTTTCGCTCGCGTCCATGACTTCCACCATTAGTCTTGCAATTTTTGAGGGCATTGCGACTGCTCTTGATACATTGTGTCCTCAGGCGTACGGAGCAGGCAACTTTGAGTTGGTGTCGCTCCATGTGCAGAGATGCACGATGTTTTCGTTGGTGGTATATGTGCCGTGTGCCATGTTCTGGTGGTATAGCGGAGCAGTACTTAAATATGTGGTGGACAATGAAGAAGTGCTTGAACTCACGACACTCTTCTTGCGCGTGCTCATAACCGGCGGCCCAGCATACATTTTCTTTGAAAATGCAAAACGTTTTCTACAAGCACAAGGCATTTTCGAGGCCGGCACTGGGGTCTTATTTGTCAGTGCTCCAATTAACATTTTCCTCTCGTGGTTTTTGGTGTGGGATAAGAACTATGGTATAGGTTATATTGGCGCACCCATAGCCACGGTGATCAACTTCTGGATCATGTCAATATTGCTAGTGTTGTACGTGGTATTTGTGGATGGATCCAAGTGCTGGTATGGCTTCTGCAAAGTGTCGCTGCTCTTCCTGAACTGGCACCAGTTGTCTCACTTGGCTGTGCCTGGCATAGTGATGCTTGAGTCCGAATACTTGGCTTATGAGATCATGACGCTCTTTGCGCTGTACTTTGGCACCACCGAACTTGCGGCCCAGAGTGCCGTGGGCTCTATTGCATCGGTTACTTATATGGTGCCGTTTGCCGTGAGTATAGCCTCATCTACCCGCATAGCCAACTTCATTGGTGCACAGAACCTCTACTCGGCCAAACTCTCGGCCAAGACCGGCTTGCTCAGTGGCCTCTTTGTTGCATCCTTGAACTGCTTGGTTCTTCTTACATTCAAGAGACAGATTGCTGGCTTGTTCACCAAAGACCCCGAGGTCACTGAAATGATCGTGTCTCTCTTCACTCCTCTCGTGTCAGTGTTACAAATCTGTGATGGCCTTGCGTCAGTGGCCAGTGGTATTCTCCGGGCCCAAGGACTCCAGAAGGTCGGAGGAATCATCAACTTCTTGGCCTACTATGCCTTTGGCATGCCATTGGCCTTTGTGCTTACCAAAACCACTGACCTCAACTTGTTTGGGTTGTGGATTGGTATTGGCAGTGGAATGTTCCTCATTGGGGTCATTGAAACTTATGTGATTCTCACCTGTGACTGGGACAAGGTGCTTCAACAGGCCGGTCTCTTGATCGAGTTTGGGGAATCTTCAGACGACGACCTCTCATATTAATCTCCTGCTCCTGCATCTTTCACCTTACTACATCTACCTTACTACATCTACCTTACTATATCCACTTCTCACACTTTCTGGTTCCCCAGAATTTCTGGTTACTAGTTATATACATCTAAACTACTTTCTGAGGGCTCTTCTGGCTTTCACACCATCTGCCAAGGTCTTTAAAACATCTTTGGTGGCTTCAAAACCAATACAAGCATCAGTGATAGAACATCCGTATTTCAAAGCATTCTTTCCACCTTGCTCAGCTGGTGGCACATCTTGTCTACCCTCCTCGATGTTGGACTCGATCATCAAACCGCAAATCTCCTCTTCTCCCTCTGCGAGCTGCTTGGCAATATCGGCGGCCACCAAAGGCTGGTTGTTGTGGTTCTTATTGGAGTTTCCATGCGAACAGTCCACCATGATTCTACGCTCCAACTTGTCGTCGCTGGTGATGCCTGCTTTTCTCAAAGAGGCCTTTGTTTCTTGGATGGACTTGGAGTCGAAGTTGGTACCTTGCTTACCTCCTCTCAAGATAACGAAACAGTCCTTGTTTCCGTCCGTACCAACAATGGCCACAATACCGGGCTTAGTGACGCTTAAGAAATGGTGTGGGTGAGAAGCAGCTCTCATGGCATCCACAGCAACACCAAGTGTACCGTCAGTACCGTTTTTGAAGCCCACAGGGAAAGAAAGCCCGGAAGCTAACTCTCTGTGTAACTGCGACTCAGTGGTTCTGGCTCCGATGGCTCCCACACTGAAAATATCCGAAAGGAACTGAGGAGAGATGGTGTCCAACATTTCACCTGCAATGGGCAACTTCTCTGTGAGCTCAACAAACATTTTACGAGCAATTCGAAGACCCTTGTTGATCTGGAAAGAGCCGTCGATTTCGGGGTCGTTGATCAAACCTTTCCATCCCACGGTAGTTCTAGGCTTCTCGAGGTATGCTCTCATAACAATGTGCAACTCGCCCTTGTACTTGTCAGCCTCAGCCTTCAATCTGTTGGCGTAATCAAGAGCTGCAGCAGGGTCATGTATGGAGCATGGACCAATAACAAGAATGAGTCTGTCGTCTTCACCGTTCAAGATTTTCACGGTATCTTCTCTTCCATCCTTAATGATGGTTTTGCATGTCTCCGAGAGGGGGTACTCGTGCTGCAACAAGTCAGGAGGACTCAAAGGGTCGTAACCACGGACTAATGTTAGTATTCGACATTAAACTTGAAAATTTGAGTTCGCTAGCTTCGCTCAATAAGTTAGCTCAGTGGCTTAGCTCAAAAGCTCGTCTGGAAAGCGTAGCTCAATAGCTTGCTATGTGATAAGTGATGACATACTTCTCCAGTCCTCCATACGGGATCTGTCGCCAACGTGTTCGTTTTTCAAATACATCATGAGGTTTGAATATTCGAAATAAATGTGTTGAACTCGTATGACAATGGGCGGGGCCGAAAATTTAGACTGCGGTTATATTCAGGAATTTCACCACGTTTAATGCGCTTTATTAGTCATACTTGAACATCATTTGCTGCGAGCTAGAACAAAGTGGGGAGTCCATTTTGGGTGGCAGGAAAATAAAAAATTTCATAGAAATCAAATTTCCCTGTATAGATTCAGATAATCCGGGTTTTGTACTCTGTCGGTGCACTGGTGGATAAATGTAGTGGACAAGAGAGCAATGAACAAGAACACTGGACAAGAACGTTGGACGCACTGGTTGACGTAATGGACGCAGCGCAGTGATAGACGAGCGTTGACGGGTGCAAATCAGAGCTTCTGGAAAAAGTAAATGTAGCCGTTCTTGGTCATGTCGTCAGAGTTCGCACCGCACTGGACCACCTTCTCATCGTTGAAAAGAACCCATTCCCCGCGTTGCTTGATGAAAACCACGTAGTGTCCTGTATGCGGCGACGATCCTTTGTGACAGATCACAGCCTTGAGCTCGTAGTCTGACTGCGGGTTGTTTTCATGTAAAAGCTTGGTTTTCAAGTTGTTTGTTTCCTCTTCAAGGTTGACTACGGGCTCCGAGTCTTGGATGACTCCATCGTCATCGGGGTTACTGAATAACCACTCGACTGCAGCATTGACATTGCCCAGGTTTAAAACAAGTGCCTTTTTGGCTAATTTCTCGCTGAAACCCATGGCAATCAAGTCATTGATTGCCTCTGGCGAAACGTCACTCGACTTGTTTTGGTTGTTGTTGGGTTCGAAGGGCAGATCAATGTCCGCGTCCTCCATATGCGCAAAGATCCAGTTCATGGCGTCTTCCGAGTTGGAATTGCCCGTGTTGTAGAGTCCTCTCAAACATCTAGGCTCGCTAAATCCCATGCTTAAAAGCATGCCCATTGCCTCTTGATTGGGTTCAAAAGCTTCGTGGGACTCGGTCTTTTTGGTAGCCACTTCCACTTCTCCCTCTGCAAACGTAGGGGCTCTGTAAGTAGAAAGATTGATGTTTTCGGGAACCTTTATTGGGACTTCCCTCTTAACTGGCACCCAGTTCTCCAATGCAATTCTTTGCACGCTCACAATAAGGTTTTGGGGGTACGTCTTGAAGCCCTCTTGCTTAGTGGCATTGCTCACTTCACCACAAGAATCACATTGGTAGTTTTCAATGGTTTCCTCTGTATTGAAGGAACTAAAAGATTCCTCGAGTTGCGTAGGCTTGTAAGTCTTGACCCCATCTGTTACGTCAATGACTTCGCTTGCAATAGGCACAGAAATATTATCCACCAACGAGTCTGTACTGGTGCCAGTGTGGCATTTGGTACATATGACCTTGCTGCTGGTCAAGAACTTGAAACTCTCATTCAATGAAAGGCCATATTCCTTATCCAATTTATCAAACAAGTACAAGAGGAATTCATTTGCATCCTGTTGCTTGTTGGTCTTGAACTCCATGTGGTCTGCACCAATGAGATTCTTGAAGGTGGAAGGCCGGATTCCGGTCTGGTAATCGTCGCCCTTGAGCAGGTTGGGCTTGGAATATCTACCAGACAAAAGACCATCATATAACTTGATCATTTGAGACTTGAGGTCGGCAGCAGCATTAGGCACCTTCAAATCAAATTCAAGACCCTCATAAAAGCTCTGGTATTCTGGAAATGAGAACAAAGCTTGGAGCACCGAGTTCAAGTAACACGAATTGCCCAAATTCTGCATTCCAGTAAGCCCTGGTCCAAACACAGGTTGCAACTTCTCACCATTTTCACCCTCCAAGTTGAACTGCCACGATTTGTTTGTATCCAAATTCATTTCTACCAAGCTTTTCTCCGACTTGACAGCGGAAGTCAAGTCTACTCCAAAGGGGAGCAACTTCTTGGCCAAATCCGGCACCTTGACTTCGTCGTTACATTTGTAGCAGTAACAATCACAACTATCTTCGTTATCGGCCGAAAGCGAACCGAGTTTCACTGCAACATGGTGGCTTGAGGAAGTAGCATGAGCAAGAGCATGGGAGTTACCTTTTAACGAAGACCCAAACTGTTCACGGCCACAAGCAACGGTGCCACAGCTCAAACAGATCCATAAATTCTCTGTGAGATCACACAAACTGCACTTTGTCAAGTCAGGTTTTTCGGTGGCCACACTTTCAATGTATAGAGAGTGCTCACAGGGAAACACCTCTTGTTCCCAAGCCTTGATGTCATCGTTAAAGCTGGCAGAATTTGCGTTAATAAGATCATGAGCAAGTTTCTGGACCCGTTCCGAGGTTTGGTCAATGGCCACCAGTTCATCTTTAGGCGCAACATACACCAGGTACGACACATTGTAGATGTCCAGGTCCTTCTGCTCAACAATCTCCAACTTGGGCACCTTCAGCAGACGATCAGTAAGCTCACGTTCCTCCAAGCTCTTCAATTTCTTGGAGATGTTCACGAACAAAGAGTGTCTCTTGAGCGAGTAATGCTCCAAGGTGTAGTTCTTGTGGGCAGCTCTAGAAAAGGCCTGGAAACAGCTCATACACACGTCCAACCCCAAGTCGTTGTTCTCGGCCGTATCAAATGAGTACATACACTCATCTTTATAAATTTTGGTGGACCCATCGATGGAGGGAAGGCTGGACCCTGCGGTGGAGATGTATTCGACAATAGACATGGTGGTATATGCTTCAGTATGTAGATTCACACAATATGGGAAATCTGTAGCTGAGCTGTAAATAGAATTATAAGTGTGTCACTGATTCACTATGTCACTGATTGGATCCTAGACACTTTTTGGTTTCACTGGATGTTTGTTGTTCACTGTATTACTATGCAATACACTGTATAGTGATCTATAGATCTGTGATAGATGAGAAAGGTACCGCGCGCAGCGAGCCATTTCGCACCCACTTGCTCCATCAGATAGTTTGCACCACTTGTCTTCTAGCTTTCAAAGCCTAGCTTCTTTATTACTAACCTCTTGCTTTTACTATAAAATTAACACTTTAAATACAATGGCTTTTGTTTCTGCACTTTACTTTTCCAGCTGGTCTGTTTATGAACCTAAACACTTTGTACTGGATCTCCCGGCTAAACAGCTAAGCCATGTATTTTATGCCTTCATGAAAATCGATGCCAGTTCTGGAAATGTGTCTATTTCTGATCAATGGGGAGATGTGGACATGCCCATGCCGGATGGATGTACTGGATCCTTGGCTTCATTGCAGGCTTTGAAAAAGAGATGTCCTTGGTTGAGGTCGGTCATGTCTATAGGAGGCTGGGGAACTCACGAGGCATTTGCGCAAGTTGCTTCTGATCAGAAGAAATTGGCCAATTTTGTTTCTTCGTCTATAAATTTAGTGTCACAATATGGTTTTGATGGTATTGACATAGACTGGGAGTACCCAGAAAACGATAGGCAAGCATTGCAGTTAGTGGACTTGCTTCGCGTGCTTAGGTCCAACTTGCACCCGGCCATGGTGCTTAGTGTGGCAGCCCCTGGAACTTTTGAAAAGATTTCTGTGCTTAGAGTAAGGGAAATGGACCAGTACCTTACGTTCTGGAACGTCATGTGCTACGACTTTTCTGGTGAGTGGTCCGAACACACTGAACATCACTCCAACCTCTACTCGAATGGAGCCAATGGTTTTTCGGCCGATTCAGCCATCAAAGAGTACTTGGCTCGAGGCGTACCTGCATCCAAGTTGGTTCTAGGCATGCCCATGTACGGGCGGTCGTTCCATAAGCCCAGCCACTTGGGACCAGAGGCCAAGTTCTCCAAAAAGTCATCGGACGGTATCGTGGACTACTGCAAATTACATGGAACCCCCACCTACGACAACAACAGTGTGGGAGCCTTCATATACGACGACAAAAAAAGGGATCTCATATTCTATGACAGTGTCCAGTGTGCGCAGAAAAAGGCCCAGTATGTTCGGAGCATGGGCTTGCGAGGAGGGTTCTGGTGGGACTCGAAAGGCGACTCCAAGACATGCCTGCTTCTCACCGCGTTCTTGGACGAGCTTAGGCAATAAAAGGCGAGGAGAGCGCTAGCTTTATAATATCGAGTCCATTCTGGAAAAGACGCTCAAAACGCCTGCAATAAGCTCTAGAGTAAGCTCACTATGCTGCTCGGTTTCGGCATCCACCTCCTGCTTCAAATTAATGCCAAGGCCCAATGAGCTTGGGGTGTTTTTATATGGGAACTCACTGTAGTCGTTCAATAGCTCATCTGCACGTGCAAAGGCCTGGTCCCGCTTGTCGTAGTTCAACAGCAATAAGACATTTTCCAACACGTTGGCCGCGTATGCTGCACACACTAAGGAAATAGTTCTTAAGTGGCGGAACGAGGTGTCGGCCAGGAACTGATCGTTACTCAAAGAATCCAAATCCACGGATTTCTGGGTCAAAGTGCTCAACACTCTGCTTCGAATGTATTCTTTCGACATCTTATCCGCAATGGGGTGCGTGGCCATATCGAATAAAAAGAAGTTTTTCCTCTCTGTTCTCAAAATCCCCTTATCAACCAAACCCTTGGCCAAACGTTCCCTGACCTGCTTCAATTGGTAGTTGATCTTCATCAAGTTCCATGTTTCTCCGGACAACAAATCGATCCAATTGGACACTGACAAATGACCCTCATCGTTCTTCATGATCTTCAAAGCCTCATCTAGCAACACCTCGCCAGTAGGTTCAGTATCAATGACCTCCACGAGACGGTCCGACAACTCGAACCGGCGTCTGGCCGGATCATTGACAAGCGTGATCTTTCCACGGAAGGCCAACTCCAACAAAATACATCCGCGAAGGGCATATGAGATATTATCGTTCCAGAACGATAAGTAGCCTTCCTTGTCTTTTAAACCCATCAACAACACCTCCTCCATCAAGGTCAAAAACGGCACCTTCAAAGTATGGTGATCAGCGATATCACGAGCATCGATGCCGATCTTGTGTGAATTGTTTGCATTGGAATCCTCGTCGAAAGAGCCCGAGTTTCGCGATATGGTTGCTGCTGCCGGCTTGGCCCCGCGACGTTTCTGCAACACTGACGATGACATTGTATCTGAAGTAGTGATGTGGGGTGGATTGGTGTTGGCTGGAGAAGTGGGTGATATGCTGGGGTAGTGTGATTCTAGACGAATTTTTTCGCGCACGACACGAGGCTAAGGTTAGGCCCAACACCCACCAGAGGAAAGAAGATGATCTACTCAATCGAGTAGTGCTTTAGCATTATAAAGATACAATCAGAGTTAGAATGAATAATTAATGGATCCTAAATCCGGGGAATTGTAGCTAATGGGAATTGGTACTTCATTGGGTGGTGGTCGCTTATGGTAAGCCTAAAAGCAATAGTACGTGACTAATTAGGTCCAAAAACGTGGGTTCATTCAATGACGTATAATTAGCTGCTTGGTGTTGGGTAACATTCTTTACTTTTATTTATGGTTATTTAAATGCTTTAGCAGTGTAGAGCTGGTGTAGTGTAGAGTTCGTGTAGTGTAGCACACTATAGTATAGTAGAGTAGAGTATAGTGTGCAGTCATACACACAACAGTTGGATAAGTGTGAAGTGGTATTAGCATACTACTATATATAGGGTCGCTAACTGAGATTATAGCATGGGTCTATTACAGTCTAGTGTAGTACTGTCTAGTACAGAGTGTAGTACTGTCTAGTGTAGAGCAGTCTAGTACAGAGTATAGTGTAGTAGAGAGAGTAGAGTAGTACAGTCTAGTACAGAGTGCAGTGTCTAGGAAAGTTTTATAGATATGAACGGAATTGGTTGGATTACAGTAAATAGAGAACACTGTCCTAAAGTACAGTATTAGATAGCGGTTATAGCATACAGTAGCTAGTGGGCGCAAATAGTTTGGCTAAAGAGGTGTTTGAGTAGGTTTTTGAGTAGTGGTGTGTAGCGATAATAATAGTGATATTTTTCTGGCGGATTGTTTTGGTGGCTTATAGTACTAGTTCTAGTAGAGTAGTCCGGTGGTACAATTCCTTCCATGTTCTCACTCCATAGTTATAAAGTCAGTCAAGTTAGTATGATACTACCGAATAAAAGTTCAGTCCTAAGGTACTGACAGTGAGTTTTATTTTCGAGGACAGTTTGGTGTCTAGATTATTGTATAGTCAGTTACGATAAAAAGTACGTGTATATGGTACACTTGGACATTTACAGTTTGTAGATCAGTGTATAGGAGTACAATCTGTAGAGTGTTCACATGTAGATTTTCCAAACTCAGTAGGGTCTGTTAGATCCATCAACTAGTATTGTCTAGTCTATAGTATAGTGTAGTATTATTAGTGTAGTATTGCTAGTGTAGTATTATTAGCGTAGTATTGCTAGTGTAGTATTGTTAGTGTAGTATTGTTAGTGTAGTATTGTTAGTGTAGTATTGTCTAGCCTATAGCAGTGTTGGATCCAATACAGATTCCATGATCCATCCGGCATTTGAGCCTGTTACTATTGATCGGTCATCAGGCACCCTTTTTTGGTTACCATTTCTTTTGGGTATGGCCTGCCGCATAAGCTAAAGAGCCGCCCGGCTATTACGCTGAGAGCCGCCAAGCAGCGACCAACGATCGTCTGACTATGCGGCTTCGCTGTCAATTATTTGAATATCGTCAACAAACAAAGTTAAATTAGTACCCGAAGGTTACACAAGATTCATATACTGTATGGTAGCTTAAACTATAGAGCTGGGTGTAATCGATTGAGCTTAGTCTACTCTATAGTCTATAGTGTGTAGTCTAGGTTATGAGGTGTAATATTGTCTGAGTAGTACAGTAGGGTGATATCGTATTCCATTAGTATAGTAGTATAAGGTATTCAATTGTCACACCGGCTTCAGAAGCTATAAAATATAGTAACCGTACACTGGCATTTCTAGAAGACACACATGAGTAACTGCCTAGAGATGTAGTACAGTCTAAGTTATGGTGCATAATAGATATTGTTATGTTCTTCATAACGTAAGTTGCCTTAAACTTGTATTCGTTGATGGTTCTTGAAAAGAGGAATCGGAGTGGCTTATATAACTTTGAGAGAAACGTGTGACCGAAAAACTCTCCACCAGAACAATCGGGTACATTATTCTGGGATGTTCGAAAGAGGCCTCTGACTCACGAGTTGTCATAATGATCAAATGCCATATCACGGCATTTGTGATGGACAATGACAGAATCGGACATCGTAGGCTCCATAATACATCAATAGGTAGTGTTGTACCTATTGTGGATCTAACAGATATTAAAGTTAGTGAGCGCGCAATAGGGTAAGGTATAGTGTAGTGTAGTGCACAGTGTAATAGTACGAGGCAGCAGAGTTCAGAATACACTGAATAAAAATTTGTGATAATAGTTTCCATTAATATAGTACAGTCTAATAAAGTATTCTAGTATAGTATATTGTCGTGTAGTAATATGGTACAGTATAGTACACTGACATAGAGTAGACTACAATAACTGTAGTGTAGAGGCTGTAGTGAGCACTACAATGTAGAGTATGGAAGAGATGCGCGTCTCAATTCCGTAAGCCATACAGACAAGCCTAGGACACCAGATACTAATAATCATTACTATACCGAGAATTACTATACAAAAAAATACTAAACAGAAAAATACTATACAGAAAAACGGTAACTATTCGGTCATGTATTTCTGTAGACCCAAATTTTCAACACCACAGATTATCCTAATACACATTCCTTTACTCATACTAATATCCATAGGTTTGGGTATATGGGTGGGTACGCACTAGTTAAGCCGGGTGCTGCGTGTACTATATATGTACTGCATTAGAAACACCATCATTCCACAAAGCATTCACTCTTTCCACCCACTACTCTTTCCACTCCTTCACTTTCACGCATCCTTCTTTGACTATCGACTGCATTTCCAGCAGTTAAGTCCTCCGGTATATAGAGTGGTTGTATACGATCATTAAGGAACCAGTTGAGGCCAAATTTCCATTCTCAGCAGCTCATAGTACTATAGTGCTTACTAGCGTCATACTTCCAGCTCGAGCTTCTTCCGCTAGTTGAGTACTCTACTATAGTGTTTTGTCATATTATTTTGGATATCTCGATCAATTCACTTATTATAATACTATTATTATACCTTCCAGTGTGCTGGTGACTCCTATACTGCTTACTTGTGCTTACTTAACTATCTGGTGTTGACACATGTCCAGGAACCTTTCGCTAGACGGCTTGTCCTTCTCCAATGACTCTGGCACATTGGACCCCGCCGAGGACTTTGTGTCGTTTCCCACGTTACCGGACCCGGAGGTGGTAGCCAATCGCTCCATCTCCAATATGCTCCAGAAGACTCTACGCAAAGTCACCAACAATGCCTCCAACTTGGTCCACAGCTACACGTCTCCCGGAAACGATCATGCTCCTAATAACGGTGATATCATTGAATCCCAGTCCATATATAACCCGGACGTTGAAGTCGCCGATGCCAAGACTGTGGATGTACCTGAAGCCCCGGAATCTGCACCTGCTCCTACTGCTGCTGTTGTTGCATCTGCACCTGCTGCTCGAGATCCTCCCAAGAAAGATGTGAAGGAATTGGGTCTTCTACCAATGCCAGGAACTCCGGCCCTTCTATCTCCGTCTGACCTCAAGTCTCCTCCGGTGCAACAGATCCTGGAGCCTGTCATTGGTCCGCATGCCACAGCTACACCGTCCGATGCGTATCCACGGGTGATTTCCGATAAACGGTTCCTTACCATTTCTACCGTGCAATATGCACCTCAAGCTCCATCTGCCATCAACAAAAGCGATGTGACGGTAGTCAATACCGAGTCTGCTGCTGCTCCAAGCACTCCTCTTGTTGACCATACGGCGAAACAGCCCGATAGCGGGCCGGAACTTGTCAATCTACAGCTCCACCATTCGTCCAAGACTAAACCTCTTATGGTGGATAAGCTCAAGAACCAAATCTCATCCATCTTCAACAATTTACCCAACGATATCGAGGTTTCTGATGACGACTCGGCTTCTGAACCTGAAACCACTGATATAGATAGCATTCCTGCACCGCGGTCCAAGTCTGGCTCTGTTTCCAGCAAATCCAAAGTCTCCAAGCAAAGCCAGCCTCGCCTCCCTAGGACCCCTCCTCATCTGCATGCTGTAGTGACGAACCCACTCACACGGAAAATCTCCGCCAACTTATCTTCCGCCTTCATCGATGGTGCCAAGCTGATAATGACCACGAATTTGATCACCAAATCCACCACTGGTTCATCCAAGGCAGGTTCGCTTGTGGAGAACAAAAAGAAAAAGAAGAAAAAGAGACCCCACCGATTGTCGGATAATCCGCTTAAAAGTGGAGGCATTGCAAAACATTATTGGATGAACGATTCATTTGTTAGCGATTGTCTTAACTGCTTCAAGCCATTCACCGCATTCAGACGGAAACACCACTGCAGGTTCTGTGGGCAAATCTTCTGTGCAGATTGTACCATTTTCATTTCTTATAGCCACTACAAAGACCAAAGGCTGGGTGTTGGTGCAGGCAAAGATATCAAGTCCTATAAGGATAAGTTGCGCGTGTGCAAGCCATGCTATTGTGATGTCATTGTCTATCTCAGTGACGATAGTCTGGAATCTTCATCAGAAGAGGAGGAGGAAGCCGTATCCAATACAACTGCAGAACTCAGTGATTTCGACGATAATGCACATGCACTGGTGCAATCGTTAACGCGATTGAGATCTTACTCGTTGAACTCCCTGAGAGATGCTGCTTTTGAATCTCCCTTGCTGTCCACCCGAAGAAACCTTCAACCAGATGAGTTGAAATTGGATGCAACGTCCAGTATGGACTTCAATAGCCAAAGAAGCCCGGATGCGTTCTCCCATAGACACCCTCCTCAAATGGCTATACCTACCACGCGAACTGGAGAAGCCGTGGAAATTCCTGCTTCCAAGTATGGACATGGAAGTCTTCCCAAAGGTCTGTTAGTATTGAGTCCTGCAAGACCGGCCATGCATCAGAACATGTCATATGCAAAGCAAGATTCCTTGAACTGGTACTATCCCAAAAGAGCTGCTTCGGTCAGCTCAGATTTGGGGCAATCCAGCAACTACCCCAATTTGGAAAACTTCAGCTCCATCTATAAGGCTGTGGTTAATAACCGGTATTCGCGGATTCCGTCTTCAGAACGGCTCAAGCCCACTCTCATCCGGTCTGAAGATGAGGGAGTTCTTGAGCCAGAAGAGGATTTGGAGAGTGAAAACGAAGATGAGAACGTCATGTCGTTGTATGCATCTTTAAACCACGAAAACCCTTCAAGTTTGGGGTCCAGGCCTCACAACCCACTCGCTGTGTCTATGACTGGTGTGCCTACACTTTCAGAATTCCCAGCAATGAGTGGAAAATACATACCTGCGAATTTGAGCCAGGAAATTGCCATGAAGCGCTTTGAGTTCAAACCCATTGACTCGTTTTCCGATGCTACCATCAACGAGAACAAGCAACGGTCCAACTACCGGTCCAACGAAAGAGCCAAGGCTTCTCTTCGAAGAATCAAAGATCGTCGCATCCATAAGCTGGGCAAAAGAGGCTATGGGGGCACCTTACCTATTGCAGGCAATAATTCGTTTCTTGACGGAAGTGTGTCGAGTCCCTTCAACACACCTCTTTCCACCACACCACTTTCGTTTGCCCGCAATATTTCCGATCCATTCCTTACTCCTAGAGCAAAAGACACAACCTTAAAGGAGCTTCTGCGCGCTACTACAGGTACACCTTCTCTTGGTATTCCAGATGAGACTCTAGCAATGCCTGCAGCAAGAATGCCTTCTGACAACAGTCACCTGGAAAAACAAGACTGGCGCACTAACCCAATGGAAGAAGATCCCATGACGGTTTCCTACAGTATGAACATCAATAAGATGATCAGACAATGTCTTGCAGATTGTGACATCAAGAACCCTGAGGAACAGGACCGCTGGGCCCGGGTATTCCGGTCTATTTTCAGTAACATCGAACACTTAAAGGTCATTGATACTCTTGACGTGAAGCAATACATCAAGATCAAGAAGATCTTAGGTGGTTCCATTGAAGATACCAAAAAATTGGACGGGCTTTTCATCACCAAAAACATCGACTCCAAGAGAATGCACGATCTGATCGATAACCCCAAAATAGCACTTCTTGTTTTCCCCCTCGAATACTTGAAGCAAAAAGAGCAGTTCATTAGTTTGAGAATCGTGCAATCTCAGCAGTCAATGTATATATCCAACTTGGTTTCCCGGTTGATCTCTCTTGAGCCCGATATCTTGATTGTTGGTGATACAGTGTGTGGGTTGGCGGAGAAACTTTTGGAGGAGGCCAATATAACGGTTATCTCCAATGTCAAGCCGCAGGTCATTGAACGAATCTCGCGGTATACCAAAGGCGACATTCTTCAATCTGTGAATGACTTGTTCTTTAAAAAAGGTACCTTGGGCACCTGTGAAAAGTTCGAGGTCAAGAAGTTTGTTTACAAAGATGTGGTCAAGACTTATGCATATTTTTTGGGAAGTCAATTGGAATCAGGTTTCACCATATGCTTGCGAGGTGGCGATGAGGAATATTTAAGCAGTGCCAAATACGCCGTGGAGTCTCTTATTCCTGGTGTGTTCAACTCAAGATTTGAAAAGAGTTTCTTCCATGATTTTGACCTTACCATCTCCAAGGATCGAGAGGTTCTGCATCTGGACATGTTCCAGGGCACTCTCGAGGTCGACAATACAAACGACCAGAAAGCCATCTGTGTGAAGCTGCTCAAACAAAATGGAGTCACCAACTACTTGGAACTCTTCAACGAGAGAATCTTAAACTTCTCTCCCTCGGTGGAGTACCCGTTGCCAAGTGCTCTCAACAATGTGATCACTTCTTTTAAGAACTTCGCCGGGATTTTTGAGTTCAATAAGCAATTACAACTCATAGACACGCATGATGAGATCCGGTCTGAGTGGTTTGATAAGTTGCAGTTCAATTTGAGCCTTGACCGGTTCATTGATAAAGGCGATATTATTCAAACACTCAAGTTTGTGAGTCAAGACTTGCTTAACTTCCATCTCCAAGAGTTCCACTTTAGAAGCAGAATCTGGATCAACTGCCTGAAGTATACCATTTACCAATTATACCCCATCTTCCATAAGAGCATCAACTTCTTGCATTCCAGAATCTCAATCAAACACGCCACTCCGTGTTATGGACCAATGGTTGTTGCGGTGGATTATTACTCGGATAATGATAAGTGTCTAGGAGTTTTCTTGGACCAAATTTTGCAGGAGTCCAATAAATCTTGTGATGAATGTGGTGATCTCTTACTTAATCACTACAATACCTATGCACATGGAAATGCTAAGATCGATTTAATTGTGGAGAAAATCGAGGATATGAACGACCAACCCAAGGAGAAGAAGCAGAGGATCATGTGGAGCTACTGCCCTCAATGCAACATTTCCACACCCATCAAGGCCATGAGTAACGAGACCTATTTTCTTTCTCTTGGCAAATTTCTCGAGCTCAACTTCTTGTCCAAGAGTACACAGGTCAATGGCACCTGTCCCCATGACTTCAACAAAGAGCACATCAAGTACTTTGGGTTCAATGGCTACTACATCCGGATGGAGAGCTCTAAAATTGATACGTACGAGGTGGTGGTTCCGAAGACAAAGCTTGAGTTCATGGTGTTGACGGATGTGGAGCTGAAGATCTCCACCAGAGAGCATATACAAGAGTCGTCGTCAAAATTCTTCAAGAGTGTTTCCAAAAGGCTCAATAGAGTCAAGGTCGATACCTCAGACCAGGCTGAAGCAGGACACCAAAGGGTGGAGGAGTTGAAGCAACGGCTCAAGACACAAGAGGAATACATCTCGCAGAAAACCATCAATATCTACGAGGCCACTATTCCTACCAACTACTTATCGTTGAATGTGATCAATCGTGACATACAGGAATTGGGAGTTGCATGGGACAAGGAGTTCAATGACTTCGAAAACATGTTTCTACCCACGGAGAATGAAATCAACAAGATCACGCAATTCCACTTGAGAAATTTCTTGATGGATACTTTGGATACAGAGCTGAAACAGGACAAGGAAATGTCACGCGAGCAAGAAACAGAGGTGAACCAAGAACCTAAAAAGGATGAGCCCAAAAACGTATCTTCTGACCTTGGAGAAAAAGTGGTCACCACTCCTACAAGAAGAATCCCCTCGGCCATTATAGGTGACAAGATCATGCAGATCCAACAGTCGCTTGAGGAGGACCAGAACAAGCACTTTCTCAAGTCGCCATCCAAGATGAAGTCCGATTCTCTCATGGACTTTAACTTTGCTGATTACAACAAGACGCATGCGCCAAAGAGAGTTCTGGACTTGACCAACTACTTTAACCAAATGACGTTGGAGTTTCAGAAGCAGAGAGAAAAAGTGCTCGAAAACCAGTCCAACAAGTACAAGGCTGTGCCCATTGTCAACTCTCAGCCTATAGTGGAGATCTACGACAATATCGAGGATGTAGTTGATGTGGAAAACAAACAGACATCCAAACCTAATTTATCAGAGGAAAGCAGTGAGAATACTCTGCAGAACAACGTGGATGTTGACCAGGCTAAGAAACAAGTGCTTACAGACCTCAAAAATAAGGATGTGATGAAAAGTAAGATTGACATTCCCCAACCGGAAAAAAACTCGCTTCTCAAGTCGTTGACCAATTTTTGGGCTGACCGCTCTGCTACCCTATGGGAACCTTTGGAGTACCCATTAGATTTTACAGAGCATACATTTGCCGACTCGGATGTGATTGTGCGTGAAGATGAGCCCAGTTCTTTGGTGGCTTTCTGTTTGTCTACAGCCGACTACAAGCAAAAGGTTATGGGAATGGCCACCAATTTTTCTGCAGATGATGATACCAGTGAAAACATGGAGCTGAATGAACAGTTCCGCAAGAAGAGCCATCACTTCACCAAGATCGAGAAGAAGTTCAAGAAGAGATCCGACAAGAATCCTAGTCAGCAGGGCGATTTGGAGAGTATCATGACTAAACCCAAGTTCAACCACTTGAAGTATCAGTTTACCGATGGCAGTACGGAAATGTCATGCAAGATCTTCTATAGTGAGCAGTTTGATGCCTTCAGAAGGGCATGTGGAGTGGATGAGCTGTTCGTCCAAAGTCTCTCGCGGTGTATCAAGTGGAACTCCACCGGAGGTAAGAGTGGGTCCAACTTCCTTAAGACCTTGGATAACAGGTACATTGTCAAGGAGTTGTCTAAATCGGAGTTGGAATCGTTTGTCTCCATTGCACCGTTCTACTTCAGATACATCTCGCAGTCGACGTTCAATACGTTGACTACCGCCATTGCCAAGATCTTTGGGTTTTACCAGGTGGAGTTCAAGAATTCGATGAATGGTAAGACATTTAAGATGGATTTCTTGATCATGGAGAATCTTTTCTACAACCGTAAGACCACGCGGATCTTTGACTTGAAGGGATCTATGCGCAACCGGCACGTCAAGCAGACCGGAAAGGAAAACGAGGTGCTCTTGGATGAGAACATGATCGAGTACATCTACGAGAGTCCTGTTTTCGTCAAGGAGCAGCTGAAAAAGCTCTTGAAGGGCTCTTTGTTCAATGACACCGCATTCCTTTCGGCCATGGACGTCATGGACTACTCTTTGGTGATTGGAATCGACGATGCTGCAGGGAAGTTATATGTGGGAATTATTGACTGGCTCCGGACGTTTACGTGGGACAAGAAGGTGGAGAACTGGGTCAAGGGTAATAGTTTGGTGGGCAAAAAGGGCAAGGACCCTACGATTGTCACGCCTAAACAATACCGAATCCGGTTCCGCGAGGCCATGGACCGGTACATTCTTGAGGTGCCTGATATTTGGTATGAGGGCTCCAAGTAACATGATTTATCAGTTCATGTTACAGGTTAATCTCTGAGATCATTACACTAGTGGTCGCTAAGTGTCAGCTATCATAGCAATGACAAGAGTAAAAAGAATGAAGAAAAAAGTAAGAATCATAATGATATTAGTAGTCGTGGTGGTGCTGGTGCTGGTGGTGCTGGTGCATTGTGATGGCATTAGTCATACAGTACTGTGACGTAACAGTCATGGTGTGGTGTCATAGTAATTGTCACACTAATAGTCACACTAATAGTCATGTAATATTCATATTAGAATATCATATCATAATGGATGGTACATAATAAATTCTATATCAAAATACATGTCTCATCCTAGTAGAGTCGTGTACGTCGTAGTGTAGTATATAGAGTGATGAGTTTCATGAGGCTCGCCGAGACCGGGAAAAAATAACCCACGCATGCTGGATAGGGGTCCAGGCATGGTCTAAATTAGCAGACGTGCGGCGCAGGCAGTTCAGTGCACCAAGACTATAGATCATCAGCCCCTCAAGTCTAGAATTCCATATTTCCCAAACCCAGATTTCAATCCCGTTTCTTTTCACTTGTTTCAGCTCATCTTCTCATTGCCCTGTTAAATTGGATGTTTCATCTTGTCACACTCTGATACACCATGCGCGTCGGCTATTGACCACTAATTATCTACACGACGTCCGCAGGCCCAGCAGAGTTAGACAATAGAGATAAGAGGAGAAGTTACACTGGAAAGTCTTTTTTGGTGTTAGCTTTGTGTTTGTGTTTGTGTTTGTGTTTATGTTTATGTATATGTATGTGTTGATTTTGTGTTTGTGTTTGTGGCTGGAATCTCTGAAAGCTTTAAAATAATATAAGTCCCCCCAAGTTCCCCTTTTTTTTTTTTGGGTTTCTGGCTCTATGGTTTCCTTGTGTGGCTTGAAGCAGGCCTTTTTCCGGCGTCGTGAAATCCAGGCGCGATGTGTGCATAATATTCTGACATGAATAGAAGAGGTGCGGCTCGCTTCATACCGAGAACAAAGGCCATCCACGGGCCATTGAAACCAATTAAAAGGCGTGAGTTTTTTGTTTTGTTTTGTTTTTTTTTTTTGTATTCTTGACAATAGGCAAATGGTTTTTTTTCTATCTGCAGGATGTTTCAAATCCAGCGATGGACCAAATAAATTCCATAACCCCCCGACAATTTTCAACTGGGCCCCAGAATGAAGCCCTTGAACCCGTCGACCTTTACCCGTACACCCGTGCACCGCCTATCGGTGCGGGTCGCTGCAAGTAAACAGAGCCACGCCCTAGAAGGAATGAGCACCACCAGTGCGCAGCCGCGCGTGCCCCATATCGAGCATTTTCAGCATTAGCCTTTTGAATTAGACACTACGGCTATTTTTCTATCCTGACCACCATCTGCAATTTTTCTTGGTTTAGCCTGGTTTTAGTCTGGTTATAGCTGGGACTTTTGTCGTGATTTACAAGTCTGTTCTCTGGCTACTTAAGTTACTTTGATCTTCCGACCGCCTTGTTACCAGAAAGTTTCTTATTATAGATTATTCTTTCTGTTGAAATAATTCCTGTTATTAAATTGATCCAGATTTGATCCACTTGAATTCTTGCAATAAACTGGCTTGACTTTTGAATACTGCCTTTCAATCACCAATCGAACAATTGAATTGTCCAACCCACTCCGCTCCTTTTTGGCTCTTTTTTTTTTTTGCTTCACTCAGCCCCTTTCCAAGCTGATCCTACTTAACAAAGAGACACCTTATTTTTCTAAGCCTTGAAGTCCATTATGCGAAATCCCATTCTAGCTGCCTTGTCGTCGCTATTATTGCTCGTGGCCTTGGTGTTTTTGGTGCTATCTTTGGTGTCAGTGCCTATAGCCCAGAGCCTTCATTTGGCATCCAGGGGTTCAAACACTTATGGGATTTTTGGCTCCTGTGAGGATACCACTTGTCTGCAACCTACATATCCCATCGATGTGAGTTCCATTACTGATGGGCTCTTGCTGTCAGATACTAGAAACACGTTGGTCAAGACCTTCATTGTGGCTCCGATAGCTGCAGGGTTCGTGTTTTTTGCCTTCTTCTTTACCTTTCTCTCAGTCTGTGTGTCTGCGAGCGTGGTCAAGATCTTGTCGCTTATATTGAGCATTGTGGCTGCTATACTGACCACCTTGATTGGCGTGTTGGTGATTCTCGTCTACTACCCCCACGTTGAGTGGTTGGCCTGGCTCCAGATAGTGGCTGCTGGCCTCTGTCTCATCTCGCTTCCTTTGCTGTACCTTTCCATTGGTGTAAACCTGGCTGATGATGAGGACTCGGAGGAGGACTCCATGGAGCAAATGAAGTTTGGCAAGTTCAAAGATGGTAAGACTTTCAATATGCCTGAGAAGAGCGGCCTCATGGATAAGCTGTTCGACTTTACCGATGACGAGCACTCCAAGGACTATGGTTACCGTGGTCCAGTGGCTACACCGAAGCATACCTTTGGCCCTCTGACTCTGTTGTTACAGCTGCCCAACTCTAGTTTCCTGGAATCTAGGCCTAGACAGCCAAATGACGTGACCAGAAATAACCCTCCTCCTGGCAATGTCCAGAACTACCCCAGTTTAAACCAAGGCCCTGGCCTGCCTGTATCTGCCAGAAGGCAAATGGCTCCTACGTTCCATGCTAGTGCAGGAACTCCTTCCTATGCCGAGTCGCCATTGGCCACCAAGGCTCCATATCCTCCCGCAGATAGAGCGTCTGCAATCTTCAACTCAGTCAACTATGGTGTTTTCGACCATCACCCCAATGTGGAAGGCCACCAGCCTTTCACCGAGATGCCAGACCACCCGGATGACAATGACCGCAACTCCTTGTCTTCCGACAGACAGCTTGACTCGGACGAGGAGTCCGACTTCACCAGTGTTTCCCAGAGACCCCCCAATGCCATGTACACGTCTCCCAAAGCACACCAATACTACGACCCTAGCGGCCCTTCACACAATTACCAGCAAGGTTACCAACAGGGCTACCAACAGGGCTACCAGCCACAGCCGCCTGGGCCTCAAAATTATCCCAATATGACACATTATCCGCCCTCAAATGCTAACCAGGAGAGATATCACCGGCCACCACAGAATGCGTACCCTTCATTCCAGCCTAGCCAGCCTCAGCCTCCTCGGCCCAGCAACCGCCCTACGATCTCCGATAATGCTTTAAACAACAACCCGGACTTTTCCTTGGGCTTCAATAACAGAAGGAAAATGGGTGCTCCCCGCAGAGGTGGCTTCCAGCCTGTTGCCAGAGCAGGACCTGGCCGGGCTGGTGCTCGCGACGGGCCCTATATGTTTTAAAGAGGTTACGGTATTTAAGAGCTAGTGCTCAACAGGATTTTAATCGTGGGCCGCTTAAGATAGGCTTGTTAATGATGCTTTTTGGTGTGTGGTTACAATTACTTATAATACATGCATCGCTTAGCTCATATGATCATGTCAACCTTTGGATCTTTCACCGGTACGGGTCGCAGGTCCGCAGGCACATCTGAATCGGGGCCAGCCACGGGGTCTACCTTGGAGTCTGGAGAATTTGAGTCCAGATCCGAGCCTGTGCTTGGCTCATGCACCACGGTGGTCTTCCCCGAAGGCCTCACCACAACCACGATGAATAATGCCAACACAACAAGGCACAATAGAAAGATGATTTTGCACTTTGTAGTTCTTTTTTGGTAGCCCTGGGCCTTGATCAATTCTTTATCAGAAGACTTCAAGTCCTCTGCGGCACGTGACAAGTTATAGTCCACGCGGTCCAACATACTACCCTGGTCCACCACTAAGCCCTCCATTTCCTTGAAGATAGTGGAAATTTCTAAAATACCCATGGCAAGCTTGGAGATCTCACGCTCACGTGATGCCATAAGAGTGGAGTCGGGTGATTTTTGAAGCTGTTGTTGCGCTTGTTGTAGAGCCGACTTCGAGTAATCTTCAATGTCCCGAGAATCCTCTTCGGCCAAGAGCTGTGCCTGCAGAGACAGCGTAGGAGGTGGAGACGACAAGAGAAGATCGGCTTCATCCTCATCTTCATCATCCTTCAAAAATTTGATATAGTTGTTTTGTAAGTTGCGGAACACAAGCGAGCTGTCTTGGATCTTTAAGGCATAAGTCTTCTTATAGTTGGCAATGATCATGAGTTCATCAGGGGTATAGTTCAAATTGAGACGCAGGTGGTTTTTCTCGAGAAACTCAAACTTTTTGATTAAAACATAACACGCTTCGAACACCTTGGTGATGGAGTAGTTTAAGTCGTCGATGGTGCGCTCCAAGGCTTGCTTATCGTTATCTCGAGCAATCAATAATTTCTTGTACATCAGACTCAACTCAGTTGTTTTCAGTTTGATTTGTAGGAGATTTTGATCTAGTGATGAGGAGATCTCGAAGATGGACGGAGCCAATGGCTTCATCTCGATATCCTCGTGGTCCTTATACTTGCGGGCCGACAGCTTGGGCCCCACGGTCTTCCTCGAATACATGAGGCCCTCCTCCTCCTCGGCAATATTCGTGAAGCGAGTTTGCGATTGGTTGGCTCGAGGGATGGTGCGCCGATACGAGAGGTATAGGTTGGTCCGGTCACGAAACATGGTGGTTGAACAGACGAGTGATGTGGAGTTAACGTGGAGCACGCACGGCAATGTGCAGGCCCAGCGACAAGATCAGAGCTACTCCACTTTAAAAATACGTGCTGAGTATTTTAGAGGTTTTGATAGGGGTAGTCCTGAAGTTTTTGTAAAAGGGGTAAGGGTTCTAATGTGTAAGAAATGTACCGGTTGGAATATGTTTGTATGTCTGATGCAGTGTTGGGACAATTGTTTGTTGATATATTTACTGTTGGGTGCGAAATGGGGTTTTTGATCAAATTTGGCAACAATGAGAAAAGACCCAAACCATTGAGGCAGTTAAAAATATTGTGACACAAAAATTTAACCTATATAAAGATAATACTTACGTTAAGAGTACCAACTTTTAGGGTACCATCATTTTTTTTAGCACTACCATTCAAAATAACTACCATTACAGATGCTACCTTCCTGGTACTGCTGAACAATATAGTATTACTACTGAACAGGACCGTTACAGACCAACTACCCCAATGAGAATTGTCCGAAATCATGCTAATTGGTGGGATTAATTCCACCAAGAACCAAGTTTTCAAGTACTAACACATACCACATGTACAAGCATTGAGTACTAATACTGGGTAATCCTGGATACTACTTCTGTATTATCTCATTACTGTAAATCTGAGATTCTGATCTGGTAACCCAAATACTTTGGATGCAATAAAAACTAAAATTGTGGCTTTCTTTTTTTAAAAAATCACTTATTTCTGAGAAAGGCAATACCTTGTGACTGCAACCAGTTTTATTCCATGTTAAGTGCACTACTTCGTTTGAACTTTTCGGTTAAATTTTAATATTCTGTCCCACAAAAGTATACAGTGATTCAATCAAAGGGTAAGAAGACTCAAATGGTGATATACTTCAGAACCACTACAGGTTGGAGTACATACACGACATATTCAAGAAGTCAGTACTTGTATGCAGTAACCAATTGGTTTAGTACATTCAATCGAAGTACTCCAAAGTTGGGCCAAAATTTTTAGTCATTATCTAAATATCACAATTAAATGCGTGTTTGACTATCACATTTGTTTCAAGTGTGCCAGAAATTAAACTGAGTCAAGAGCATAAGGTATAGGCTGCTAGGTATACTTCATATACTGATACTTACCTCATTTGGTCCTGCATTGATGTCACCTTACTTATTAGTGAAACCAGATCTAAAAGGCTTGTAGTTGAGCAATCAGAAATATCATTGGAGTAATCACCATCTGAAGAAATTTATTCTTGGCATATCGTATAATTGAAACGGTTGAAAAAAAACTGAAATATCTGATCAAATAGATAGAATAGATAGAACTTAATGCAACTTGGAACTTGATCACTGAGCACTGAGGCTGGTATATATACATGTGGTTATTGGTGGCCCTCACTGCTCGGTGCCAGTCTGTTCACCCTGTTCACTCTTCTGTTCCTTCTCCAACAAAACCTTCTTCCACTCTGGCAAGGGCGCAGGCTGGG
Organism: Metschnikowia matae var. maris; assembly: GCA_002370695.1. Lineage (NCBI taxonomy): Eukaryota > Fungi > Ascomycota > Pichiomycetes > Serinales > Metschnikowiaceae > Metschnikowia > Metschnikowia matae. The sequence goes on from NKZH01002354.1 coordinate 169,825, forward strand.
CTTTACGCATCTCCTCCTCCTTCATGGACAAGACGATTGTACTGAGTAAAAGCACTATGGTAATTGCCTGTGCATACATTCTTGCCTGAACAAGCTTCTGAGGTCTTGTCATAATTTTATCCCGGTTCACAAGAATCCAAGAGCCGTACAAGGAGGCAATCCACGTCAGTAAGATAATCTTGTACTTGTTGGTGGAAAGAAACGTGACGATTTTCTCGGACGTGGACGCATTCTTCCACTGCTTGAACTCCTCCAAGACTTTCTGGTTAGTGTGGCCAGAGGAGTACATCTTACGGTCAAATTCCACAGACCCTTCGTCAGCAAAAAATGCAGTGGACGAAATGGTGGGCATGGTAAGGATGGCCGTTTTAATGGAGGTATTGAACCGATTGAACCTCACGGGCTGCCTGGCCTTAAGAAATGCAAAGAGTCCAATGGAAAAGACTGACCCATAAAACATTCCTTTGAGACCTGCGGCCACAACATATGCCTTGTGTGCCTCACGTTCCTCCTTATCGATGATCTTCATTGTCGAGGTATGATGAGAGGAATAGATCAGGTCTGAGGAGATATGGGTGCGCTGCTCCTGCACCCCCAATCCACACACCGCCCATAGGTTAGGTTAGTTAGGTACTATCATCAGGTTCCATCAATTCGAAAAAAAAAACAAAAAAAATTTGGGAGATAGGATTGTCTCATGATACCGTATCCTTTATAAAAGTGTTTGATTTATGATCCGAAACTCTTTTTTACATGGAGCAGATTTAGGACAGTAAGTTGAGGATAGGTCATAGGATATGCAGGCCAGTTTATATGGCAATTACTTAGCTTTTTCAACGAGAAGTTTTCAGTATTTTTTTTTTTTTATATATGAAGATGTACGGGTTTTGTGAGTTGTTTCAGATTTGTTTAGGTAACTTGTTTTAGATATTTCATGAAGTTTCAGATATTATGTGAAAGAAAAATGTTCATTGGTGTTGGTCATTAAACTGTTCTTGGTGTGGCTGGACCAGGAAAGACTCGTGATCCCTTCTAAGTACACTAATCATACTAAACCCTAAGAATTAGTATAATTGATTAATCTCTATAGACCAGTAACATTTTGAAAACCATTCTTTCTATATGATCTCCATAATTACTATTTGCTCGGTACAGATCCCATTCCATAACCACCATAATTAAGTCGCACTTAATGTACTATGGATTTCAATAATTGCACTCAATGGCACAGTAGAAGCACCCTCAATTACACTAAAATGCAGTAATTTGCATTTCATTAGCAGAAAAATTATATTGCAAAGTCACAAAAATTTGATAACAGTGCTTAATAATATTTCAAATTGCTCTAGATTGTTCTCTAAATTACCCTAAACTATCCTGAAACACTCTAAACCGTATGGAGTTACACTAATCACTCATTAATTCTATTACATGGAGCTAATTATGGTCTATATACAGTAAAAGATTACGTAATTATTAATATTAAAGTAAATTGTATTTATATATATTGAATTTCACATCAAACTATCATAGTATATTTCCATTGCACTGTGATTTGAGATGACTTGAGATGATTGATAAATTGTACTTTGAATGCACTCGGCTCACTATATAATTCAAGTGACACTAAATTCACCATATGACACTATCACTCATTATTATGATATCAAAGAATAAACTAATGTAGTTACCTATAAACACACTAACTTACACTAGCTCACAATATTTGACTCTATGGTGTACTTCGATTGTACTCTAAGTTGCACTGATTGCACTTTAAATTGCACTCTAAATGCACTACGAAGTGGACCACAACGCATCACTTAAGATGAATATAAGTAGCCCCAAAGTTCCCCAGCACTAGACTAAAACTCAAAACTCAAAACCCTAACCAAATTTAGAATAAAATCAAAACAAACTCAAACCAAAATTAATCCCAAATATTTAATCCTACCTGGGTCCAACGTTCATATGCCTTGTATACCCCATCTGTTACTGGACCAGATGAATGGCTTTCGCAGCTGCCCAGTGTACACACCCGCAGTTCCCTAACAAAGTACTCATTCACAAATAAATTCGTCCATAAGCCCGCAACATCTGGACCCAAATCACCTCCATCCGACATTGTCCATTGACGCAGATCTCCTACTCCGGTACACAGTATCCCTTTCTGCTCTGCTGGAAGCCCGAGTTGCCGCATCCCGTCGTCTGGCTCTCCCTTTCCTACCCCCATCCAAACCGGCATCATGAGCGCTTCTTCCGGTCAGAAACACCTGTCTGGCGCCATAAACCCCTTCAACACAAACCCTCGTTCGTCCCGTGCTGACTCTATGCACACGCCCAGATCGCCGTCGAGGTCCACTCGAACGCTTTCTCCCCCCAAACCTGGCGAAAACATTCCCCCGCCATATCCGCCCACGTCGCCCCGTCGCAGAACAACAGGCAGGCCCTTATTCAGCGACAGACACATCCCTAATCGTACAGGTATCGATTTGCAAGCGGCATTCAGCTTGTCCAATCAAGAAGTTGTGCCTGATCTTCGAGCCAGTGCTTCTCGAAACCCTAATTCGCATGCCGAAGAGCTTTCTCCCAACGAAATCGAGATTCGCAAGGAGGAAGAGGCTAACCGCAACTTCTCCAGCGTGCTCAAGGCAGAGCTCTTTGGCGACCACGTTCCCATGGCTACTGCAGACCTCTCCCGAGGTCACAATAGAGACAATTCTTCCACAAATGACTCCACCAACTTGCGGGCATCCAACATGGCTCCCACTACCATCTCCACCAATAGCCTGACTACTCCGCCCCGACAAAGTGATGTCTCCAACGTCACGGGAACTCCACGTCAAAAGGCAAACCTCTTCACATACCAACTGCCCAGCAAAGCTCGACCCATCTCTCGTGACTTGCAACAGGAGCTCTTCTCGCTATCGCCTGTGCGTCTGGAATCTCAGAAATTCTTGTTGAGTCCGCAGAAAAAGGCCCGCTCCATCTCAAAGGTTCCCTACCGTGTTTTGGATGCACCAGAACTCTCGGACGACTTCTACTTGAATTTGGTGGATTGGGGCCTGCAAGATGTGTTAGCTGTTGGCCTTGGCGACTCCGTGTACCTCTGGGACGGACTGACGCAGTCAGTGGAACGACTTTGTGTGCTAGAAGACAAGGATAAGGTCACTTCGTTGAGCTGGATTGGCTCCGGTACTCACTTAGCCGTGGGCACGCTGAAAGGCTTGGTGGAGATCTGGGATGCTACAAAAATGAAGTGTGTGCGTACCATGACCGGCCATAAGCTTCGAGTGAGTGCATTGGCTTGGAACAAGCACATTCTATCAAGTGGATCCCGTGATAGGACTATATACAACCGAGATGTCAGGGTGCAGAGCCACTACATCAACAGTCTTGAGTCACACAAGCAAGAAGTGTGTGGGCTCAAGTGGAACACCGAAGAAAACAAATTGGCCAGTGGTGGAAACGATAACAATTTGTTTATCTGGGATGCCATGAACACCAAGCCTCTCTACCAGTTCTCGGAGCACAATGCAGCAGTCAAGGCCATATCGTGGTCACCGCACCAACGAGGCATCTTGGCATCTGGTGGGGGTACAGCCGATAAAACCATCAAGGTGTGGAACACCCTTACCGGGACGCGCATCAACAACGTGGAAACCGGCTCGCAGGTGTGTAATCTCGTGTGGTCCAAGAACTCCAATGAGATCGTGTCTACTCATGGGTACTCGCGCAACCAGATCATAGTGTGGAAGTACCCATCGATGCAACAGATTGCGCAGCTCACGGGCCACACGTACCGTGTGTTGTACCTATCATTATCGCCAGATGGAGAAACCATTGTCACAGGAGCAGGAGATGAGACATTGCGGTTTTGGAACGTGTTTGAAAAGAATGTCAATGACGAGCCTTCTTCGTCGGTTCTACTTGATGCGTTCCTGCAATTGAGGTAAAACCGAGCTGCATTCTCACGGCTCTGCGGCATTCGACTAAACATTGGAGCCGCATCTCCACGACTGTGTGCGGTGGCTTCCAAGTATGACAATGTCAGACAGTTGATGAAGCGGGACTGCACAAGTCCGAGAAACAATAAGTGCTTTATGTGCGAGTGGTACGACGCAGAAGACTCGATGCGCTGGAAATTTATAAGATCAGACAGTCACAGATCATGTCCGCCTCGAAGAAGAGTCTCGAGTTGGTGATGATCACCAAAATTATTGTATACTGTAAGGAAACGTTGGCAGAGCCACAGAATAGCACTGAGCACTAGAAAGTAGTTACCACAACCAACCAATCCCAGTACAATACAATATCACTGCCAATACAATACCTTCAATACAATACCACCAATACAGCACTATCAGTACCACATCACCATCAGCACCATATCACTAATACCTTATCATTAATACCATATCATCAATACAATACCACCAATACAATACCACCAATACAATACCATTACTGCCAATACCATTACTGCCAATACAATGGATGCCGCAGTAATAAATTCTACACCTAACCCGAAGTTAAAAAAAAAAAAAAAAACAAACAAACATAACCTAGCCTAAATTAAACTTAACTTCTATAAATGATAAACTAATTCAAAAGAGACGAAGAGTGTGTACATGATCGATGATAGCGGAATTATGCCGTCCACGTGATCTAATCGTTCTCCACTGCCATACACTCAAGTGCGCGGACCCGCTAACGGAAGTCTCGCGCTAATCTTACAGGAGGAAAGATTACTCATCGTCAGCTATAAAGTGCAGCGCGCGCGCACTTACTCCTACCATTACAGTATTCACTTCCCTCTTTAATAGACACCGTTGATCCTTCGAGATACAAGTCTCCAGCAAATACTAGTATTTCCCAAAAATCAATTGATAGAACTTGATTATTCTAAACATTGGATTGAATAATCATTAAATCATTGCAATACATTATAAACGTCATATTCGTTTTAGTATACTCGAATCGATAATTTAGGCTATTTTTTAGTCTATTCATTTTTTGTGGGTTCATATTTTGTGAGTTCATTTTTTGTCTATTCAAAATTTATCTATTCCAACTCCCAAGGTTCTCATTTTATGGAAACCATGACTAAACCAACTGCAAAAGACTTGTCGCACCATTTGAGCGTGGAGGCCAAGTCCCGCAAACCTTCCGCGTTGAAAAGTGCCTTCAAGTACTATAAGCTTCCAGGAATGACGTTTCTTGGAGGTGGATTGCCTATGGCCGATTACTTCCCCTTCAATGTCATTGGTGCCGATACACCTACTCCTCCTTTTGCCAATGGCATTGGAGCTGAGATCACCGATAAGGACAAGACGGTGTTGAGTATTCATAAGAGAGCCAGTGACGACTCCGTTGCAGCCAAGGATGTGGAGTTGGCCCGGTCTTTGCAGTATGGCTATACCGAGGGCCAGCCCGAATTGTTGGACTTCTTGAAGGAACATACTCAGTTGATCCACAATGTGCCATATGAGGACTGGGACCTTATCAGCACCATTGGAAACACACAATCGTGGGACGCGTGCTTGAGGACATTCACCAACAGAGGTGATGCTATTTTGGTGGAGGACTATTCCTTCTCTTCTGCCTTGGAGACTGCCCATGCCCAGGGAATCACCACTGTTCCCGTTCAAATGGATGCTCACGGTATCATTCCCGAAGCCTTAGCTCAACTCTTGAAGAACTGGGTGGGACCCAAGCCAAAGATGTTGTACACCATTTGTACGGGCCAGAACCCCACTGGTTCGTGTATTAGTGCTGAGAGAAGAAGAGAGGTGTACCAGTTGGCACAGGAGCATGACTTGATCCTCATTGAGGATGAGCCTTACTTCTTCTTGCAGATGGAGTCGTACACCCAGGACTTGGAAGCCCGGTCCAAGAAGCACGTGCACGAACACGAAGAGTTCATTAAGGCTTTGGTGCCTTCATACCTCTCCATGGATGTGGACGGAAGAGTGTTGCGGTTGGACTCTGTTTCCAAGACCATAGCACCTGGAGCACGGTTTGGATGGATCGTGGGCCAGAAACAGCTTTTGGAACGGTTTGTTCGTTTGCACGAGGTGTCGATCCAATGTCCCTCAGGCTTTTCGCAGTCCTTGTTGAACGGCTTGTTCCAAAAATGGGGCCAAAAGGGATACTTGGACTGGTTGATTGGCTTGAGAACTGAGTACACCCACAAGAGGGATGTGGCCATCGACTCCCTCTACAAGTACTTCCCACAAGAAGTGGTGACCATCACTCCTCCCGTGGCAGGTATGTTTTTCACGGTGAACATCGACTGCTCCAAGCACCCTAAGTATAAGGAGTTTGGCAGTGATGCGTTGAAAGTGGAGTCAGCCATTTATGAGAGAGGTTTAGAGTACGGGTGCTTAATGATCCCGGGCTCGTGGTTCAAGGTGTCTGGTAAAACAGACCCTCCACAACCTGAGGTGCATGTTGACACGGAGCTTGACCATACGATTTTCTTCCGGGGCACCTACGCCGCTGTTCCTTTGGACGAGTTGGAGAGGGGCTTAGAGAAGTTTGGTAATGCCGTCAAGGCCGAGTTCAACTTGTGATCTGCAAACCGTCGATATTTAATAGATGAATGTGAACAAGAGCCAATGATTGGACTCGGATTCTTCAGTAGAGGCAAAGGAGTAAAATTCACGTAGGTATTTAGAATGTTAAAAAAAAGAGAATGGGTTAAAATTTCGGAAATAATGTAATTTGAAAACTTGTGCATAGAATCATAGAGTATAGACAGACTAAATAGCTATAGACTTATTTGGGTGGCTTAAAGTAGGCCTAGATATCCAGTTGGTCTTTATAGAACATCTAACAAAATGTAGATTAGATATGGAATGGATATGGAATGTACTACACTACACGATACTTCACTACACGACACGACACGACACTACACTACACTACACTACACTACACTACACTACACTACACTACACTACACTACACTACACTACACTACACTACACTACACTACTAGTCTATATTAGTCTATTCGACATAGAAAAGAGTAGACCATAATATAATAAAGTGGCTGGTAGAGAAAAGTGGCTGATAAAGAAAAGTGGCTGATAAAGAAAGTGACTGGTAGAGATAGTATAGTGAAGTGTTTGTAATAGAGGTTGATGAAGTGATTGGAGCAGAGTATAGTAAAGACTATAGTGAAATGTATACCTAAGGAACTCGGTTTAGGTTGTTACCAGGGTCTATATTAGGTCTAAACTTATAGTTATCATCTTACACTAGTCACCTTAGGTTACTCTTGTAGATTCTTATATAGAAGGAGTGTGGATTAATGTGGAACATGATTAAATAAAGTGGTCTAGGGAGAATGGTATAGGGTATAGAAAGACACTGAGGTTCTCAACCTATATTTTAATATGATAACAGATTGTATATAGAATGTAAATTTAGAATAAAGAACAACTTACAATTTAAAATATGTACTTGAGTAGCACTGTGTAAGCAGATGTAAAATAGTGTAAAAGTAGTACAGTGTTGACGTTGAGAAGTCAGTATGTATATTCTAGTGAAGTAGGAATATTGCACCCAAATTGTGAGTCTGAATTATTATTATTAATATTTTTTTAATCGAAAACCTAGTTTCTGCTAATATGGAAAAGAATTTAAAAAAAGATTGATGTTAAAAAAAATTAGTATTTGTAGAATTCAAAAAAAGAGTATATCTTAGATTATGGGTAAGCGGTGGTTACTGGGTGTAATTTGGCTGCGGGCCTGAGTCATGAGTGAGAAATGAAGGTGCCATCCAGAACTCAAAACCATCATTACCACCAATGTATATTTTTTCATTCACTCGCTGGAACTGTTAAAATCATCCCCAGAGCCAACTTCTCAATTTCAATTTGAAGTATTTGAGTCTCTCTATTAGTTTCTTTAGTCTCTTTAGTGCCTCTCTATTGGTGCCTCTATGACCTTCTGGGTGGCTTGAGACTGTAGATAGGAGACACCAGAATACCTAGAGTATAAATTTGGAAGATAGATGTAGAGTAGAATATTATGAGCAGATATATATAATAGCATTAGTAAAATATTAGTATATTAATAAGTAGGTGTGGAGAGTGTAGATTGTACAGCGAGAGTATAGTGAGAGTATAATGAGAGTGAGTGAGAGTGAGTGAGAGTGAGTGAGAGTGAGTGAGAGTGAGTGAGAGTGAGTGAGAATGAGAGTGAGAGTGAGAGTGGACTGAGTGAGACTGGAATTAATGCGCACAGCGATGTAGCTCCACACCACCAGGCATGAAGATACTTAAGTTTCCCTGGCTCAGCCACAGAGGTACGTACAACTCTTATATTCCAAAATCTAAACTAGTGTTTACTAACCACAGCCGAAAACAAGCCCATAGAATGCTATTCCATCAGCGTCAATAGCCAGGGTACCAAGTTGGCGTCCGGAGGCCTAGACGGGAAGGTCAAGGTGTGGGATATTCAGTCCGTGGTAACATACAAGGAACTCCCGAAGGATTCAGAAACCCTTCTGCATCGCATGGAGCAGCCACAGCGTCTAGAACGCCCGCTAGCTTCAATGAGCAGACACAATGGAGTGGTAACCAGTGTCAAGTTCTCTCCTGATGGGAAGTACTTGGCTTCAGGCTCCGACGATAAGATCGTGTTGATTTGGGAAAAAGACGACGAACAGGCGGCTCGTCCCAAACTGTTTGGGGAGACTGAGGCCGATATGGAACATTGGACCGTGAGGAAAAGGCTTGTGGCCCATGATAACGATGTCCAGGATATTTGCTGGAGCCCCGACGGGGCGTTGCTCATAACTGTGGGACTTGACCGGTCTATAATCATTTGGAATGCTGTGACGTTTGAGCGTATCAAACGCTATGATATTCATCAGTCTATGGTCAAAGGTATTGTGTTTGACCCTGCCAATAAGTTCTTTGCCACGGCCTCTGACGATAGAACCGTCCGCATCTTTCGCTACTACAAAAAAATGAACGAAGTGTCGTCTAGTGCATACGAGTTCCAAATGGAGCAAGTGGTAGTGGATCCGTTCCAGAAATCACCTTTGACGTCTTACTTCCGCCGTATGTCTTGGTCTCCCGATGGCCAGCATATAGCTGTGCCAAACGCAACCAACGGGCCAGTCACGTCCGTGGTAATTATTAATAGGGGTCACTGGGCCACGGATGTGTCTCTCATAGGCCACGAGGCTCCATGCGAAGTGTGTTCGTTTTCTCCCCGCATGTACCAGCTCGACGGCAAGGACCCGGGGTCCGAGGGCAACACTACGGTGATAGCCACCGGTGGCCAGGACCGCACTTTGGCCATTTGGAGTACGGCCTTGACGAAACCATTGGTGGTGGCACGAGACGTGGTGTCCAGGTCTATCACTGACTTAGCCTGGACGCCGGACGGACAGACGCTTTTCGTGAGCTCTTTGGATGGCTCTATCACGTGTTTGATCTTCGAACAGAATGAGTTGGGTGTCTTAGTCAGTGATGATGCCATTGGATCACAGTTGGTCAAGTATGGCGGAGACAGAGACTCTACAGTGATGCCTGAATCTGTGGACCTGTTGAACCTCGAGGCTTTGGCTGCACCAACAGAGATCCTGCCTAATGTGATTTCTTTGGTGAACAAGCTGGATAGAGACATCGTGGCAGATTTTAAGGAGCCAATCGTGGCAGAATTTACAAAAACACCCACAACTGAACCAGCAAATGAGCCAAAGGAGTCTACAATGACATCGGAATCTACCAAGGAACCTACTAAAGAACTTGAAAGGCTGGATCCCAAGGAGCCAGTTAGCGTGGACCCTATTATGGACTCAAGGTCCAAGACGCAGGAGACTCTGGTGAAAGCACCAATAATCCCGTTGAAGCTCAACAAAAGCTCTCAAAACGTGACCATGACCAAAGGAGGAAAAAAAAGGGTTATGCCAACACTTGTTTCCAGCTTTTCGGAGCGAAAAGCCCCAGCAGTCAAACTTCCTCAAATGGCCAAACGGTTCCAAAGCTCCAAAATTTCCCATACTGACCATCTTTTACCCAGACTAGGGGTCCTGTCTGCAGTCAGTGGTCTTCGTCAAAGACACGAAGGCGGGGCTTCCCTTGAAAAACCCACCGAGGACATGGACAACGATAATGAAGATATGGGGATCAACGAATCCGGCACGCAGCGGACCACCTCGGTTGCAAGCATACGATCCAAGGCCAAGAAGTACCGCAAGATGCTCATGGATAGAAAATATCCCACACCGTTTCAAATGGTGTCGGAACTTCCTGAAGCCTTGTTCAGTAATCAGGCCGTGATCAATCACGACTTGAAGAAGCTCATACAAAAGAATGAACTTTTTGGCCCCAATAACGACTTGGTCAGTACGTCCTCGCTCGATGCCGTGGACGAGTGTATCTTTTTCCGGGTATTTGCCAATTCAATCGAACATAAACCTTCCAGGAGAATGTTTAATGGTACAGAAAATGGGAACGGAAATGGGACCTTGGAAAATGGAAACTTAGAAAAAGAAATCGTGGAAAACGGGAACGGTTTGGGCCATAAGGACTTGGTACTGTCGTTTATAGAGGTTCGTAATGGACCGGCATGGCCAGACTATGAGGATGGACCTCCAGATTTTGCCCAAAGAGTCGATTTCCGGGACCCTACGCAAGTGGTTGTGACCAACGATGAGCGTTCTGAGTCCAAGAGCTACATCCTCTACTTTCCTTACAAAATCCAACAGGTGATACCAATCTTGTTGGGAGAAGAACTTGCATTCTATGTGCTTATATCATTTGATGGATTGACGCAGATTATTCGGGCCGAATCCGGAAGCTATGCAGCGCCAGCCATGGAACTTGGCAGTAATGTTGTTGCCACACGACAGAACGGAACCCATTTTTTGCTTCTCACCAGCATGGGGCTCGTGTACAGCTGGAAAATGCCTCGAGCAGCCAAGCAAGAGTACCACATCAAGGCCGTGGTGAAGGGAGTCTCTGTGGCTCCTGTGCTCAATAGTGAAGTTGAGGTGCCCAAAATGTCCGAGACCGATAAGAAACCTCCCACGGTGTTTGTTGACGAGATCAAAAGGATTGGGGTCGACCAAGATGGCATACCATACATTGTGTTGGCCAGAACCAATAGTGTGTATGCATATTCGCAGGACTTGATGGTATGGACAAAAGTATTGGATCCGTGGTATTTCCATGCATTCGACCAAAAGGACATCAACGACATGAGCACCAGGACTCGGTATGGGCACTTGCTTAGGATCACGTTCCGTGATAAGCAGGAGCAGATCCAAAAGGGGCACGTGCCCAAGTACCTTTGGGAGAAGAACCTGGAGCTCAAGGACAGTATGAAGGTCCGGTTCCAGGAGCTCATCAATTGAGCAAAAGAAAACAAACAACAGATTTCCAGATAATCAAATTATCTGATTCATCCATATATTCATAATTCTCAATGAAATAATCCAGATATTGCATCATTAATTGCCGGGAATCAATAGCACAGCTCATGAGCCAGATTATTATATGTTTTCAAATCCATAATCTAATACACCACAATGATAGACCTGTTTAATTGGGAACAGGAATCTTCTGCCCCACGTTCAGCTTCTCATTTGGAGCATTCACCGGTTTCTCAACCACAGGATCCGTCCAGTACTTGGCCACAAGCGTGGTCGAAGACAACACATTGTTCACAGCAAACATCCACGCAGTAAGCCCCACGCCTCCAGTCACAGTAAAAGGCAAAGCAGCCACCCACTCAATTGGGTAGGGCAACACATTGACCGGAAAGTAAAACAATACAGTTTTCCGGTACCAGAAGCGAGCAAACCAAATAGGTACTGTGGTAAGCACCATAATAAGTACACCAATCAACTTGGACACTTGGGCCTTCTCGGCAGAAACACTCTCCACCAAAGCATTGACCTCATTGGAAATACGGTCATACAACCGGTTGAGCTTTGTCCAACGAGCGTACTGATCTTGCGCGCTGATGGATTTTCTCTCATTGTTGATCTCCACCAATTGTCGTCTTTTCTGCGCTAGCTCAGCAAACTTGGCGTGCCCTGCCTTGGAGGCCACCATAGTATAAAGATTCCAGCCGTAATCCAGGAGAGTGCTTTTGCCTACGACTTTGACTGTGTGTTTCAAAATAAGAACAAGCAAAATCGTCACCAAGACGCTGGTTGCTTTTAGATGGAACACCATTTTAAAATAAGTGGGTGGTTGATGTGGGTGGTGAAGTAGTTGGTGAAGTAGTTGGTGAAGTGGTTTGTGAAGTGAGTGTGGTAGGTGAGTGAGAGTTTCCACTGCGAACGTTGGGGCAGTAAAAGAAAGAGTAAAATGTGCGACTCCGACCACTACTGCTTTATACTAGTGCACTTATACTGGCCTATAATAGGTCCATGAATATAGAGAACCAGCCAATAAAAAATCAGTAAAATATATTAAATATGATAATACTGATTTCTCTATATGCATTCCATAGTATAGAAGTTTAAAATGAAACATTTACAATAAAACCAGTCAGTATAAGTGGGTTCAGTAAGGCTCAGTTGAGTATATATATATATATACATACTGTAGACACGTGCGGAGCCACGTGACGCACGCCTCCCTGCCATCACAAGCGACAAAAAAAATCCATATCCGAATACCCTACTCCAGCACTACCCTTCCTGGACTGGCACGGTTCGCTCAACAGTAAACCCAGCCTTATTCTAAGCAATCACACTCACTTATAGCAACAAATATTCCCAAGTCAGGCCGTGTCAATACCCTTTCCATAACACACACACCCCACACAGCCCAGCCCCCCCTCCACAACAATCGCACATCATGTCAAGTGACCCCGAGGACGATTATGTTCCATGGATCCAGTCTTTCTGCGAGGACTTTGGTCACGACTACTTTGTGCCCGTATCACAGGAATTTATAGAGGATGACTTCAACTTGACCGGCTTGTCGCTGCAGGTGCCCTTCTACCGAGAGGCCCTCTACACAATTTTGGACTACCAGGTGGAAACGTCGGAGGAAGACCCCAATATGCGTCTGGGCTCCACGCGGAGCGGCTCCTCTGGCTCCAAATCCAACTTGCCCAATAAGCAATTACTATCACACTCGGCTGAGCTCTTATACGGTCTCATACACGCACGCTACATCATCTCCAAGCCTGGCTTCACGGCCATGGCCAGCAAATTCGAGCGCAGCGACTTCGGCATCTGTTTCCGGGTTAACTGTGACGGCATGCACTTGATCCCTGTGGGTGCCACTGATATCCCGGGCCAGGAAACTGTGCGCTTGTATTGTCCATGCTGCAACGATATCTACGTGCCTCTGAGCTCGCGGTTCTTGAATATTGATGGTGCATTTTTCGGAACAACGTTCCTGGGTCTTTTGGTGGAGATGTTCCCCGAGATCGAGAACCAGTGCAAGCTTCGTAAAGAGCGTGCTAACAAGGCCAACCTGAGCATACGATTGTTTGGGTTCAAGATCCATGAGTCCAGTGTCACGGGGCCGCGCATGAAATGGTTACGCCAGTACCCAGAGCTGGAGGAGGAGAAGAAGGAGTTTGACGAATGTGAGTTGTCGATTCCACTGCTTGGTGATAGTGATGTGGAGCTTGCCGGCTCTGATGAAAGTGACGAGGAGGCCGACTTTGACGATGACAAAACCATGGCTAGCGAGGGCAATTAGTAATTAATACATCGGCGTTCCGGCATCTGCCTGGCCCTCAGTCTACAATTTCGTACAACGTTGTACTATCAAGTCTACCAAGTTGTACTACCAAGTTTACCAAGTGGTACTTACCAAGTCTACAAAGTGGTACTTGTCTGTAACATCCAAATGTTCTATTCAATGGTATATGAAGCATAACGCACTTACGGATCATATAATTCTATTGTCTATATTATTTAACAAGAAAAATACCCATGGAACCAATGGAACTTCTAATGCTCTAGTGAGTCAACATCACTGGCTTTCCTGGTTCCCATTCCTTGATGCCATTAGCTATGTTAACCCAGTACTTTATCCGAATAGCCTCGATGATAAAATCATCCCAATTGATTTGTTTTTCCGAGAGAATCTCCTGCAACTTTTGTTCCGACTCATTCATCCGCTCGTCATTCTCCTCCGATAAGCCCTCCAACTCCGATTCCTGTGTAGCCATCTCCAACGACTCATGTGCATCCAACACTGTCATGAGAAGCATCTTATACTCAAGAGAACGTTGTTCACTTTCATTCTGATACTTTAATATCAACATCTTCGAAACATCATCCTTGGTGATGTCAATGTGGTCCGGATGGTGGAGCTGGATCACGTGCGCGGCCCGAGTATATGGGTTCCGGATGCTAGTATATGCCTTATTGATAAGTGACGAGTTTTTGGTAAGCGACGGATTTTTGGTCAGCCGCGATGAGTTATTGATTTGCGATGAGTCATTGTTGAGTCCAGAATGCAAAACAGAACTTTCTTGCGCCATCACTACGTCGGGATGGTGTTCACTCTGGAGCTGTCTGAACTCTCTCCGCAACAGTTTTGGGCTGATCAGAAAGGAGTCTAGAGGCGGCCCGCCGGCGGGGAAACTTTTGGGGAAGAGAGCAAAATAATTATTTTGAGGAGTTTGGGAATTCCACCGAAGAAATACCCGCGACCCCGTCCGGAGACTGACTCGTGTGGTGAACCTGGAAAGAGTGCTCATGGTGAGGAATTTGAGAGTTGTGAAAGTGAGGTGTATTGGGATGTGTGCAGGATGCCACCAGCAACAAAATTTCAGTTGACATCAGTGGGCTGAGTCATGGCTGTGCAAAGAAATAATTAGATAGAATGAGGTCATGTTTTAGGAAAGTGGAGAGTAAAAAAGAGAAAGAAGAAGAAGAAGAAGAAGAGGTATTAAAATTAAAGAGGAACGGGAAGAAATTGATGAAAGGGGAAGAAATTATGTGGGGGTGTACGGTCATGTGATTACGGTCACGTGTACACAGCCTCTCCTAGTACGTAGTCATAAATTTACATAGGAGCAAGAATTTTTTCATAGAAACAAACCCAAAATTACCAAAAATGAGGTTACAAATAACATTCTTAATCCACTATAACCTCTCCAAATGTTTCCCAATGATGGTTATACGTACCTTCTATAGCTTAGATGGACGCGTGGTTGGGCCGCGCACGCCCGTGTGTTGTCCTCATAGCGACGAGGTTTTTTCCACCGTATCGTTAAGTCAGGCCTCTCTCCACCCCAGCCACATTTTGCATCTCCACCTACCGACTTTGGACCAGCCCAAACGATGGATTTCGAAGAAGCTGAAGATATCAACGGCGTCCGTTTTGCGTGGAACTCTTTCCCTTCCACGAAGGGCGAAGCTGCCAAAATCGTGATTCCAACCGGTGTTTTGTACACGCCGCTTAAATACAGAGAAGACTTACCCGTGGCAGCTTACGACCCTTGCTACTGTCAGAATGCCCTGTGCCGGAGTATCTTGAACCCTTACTGTTCCATTGATCCTACGGGCTTTTGGATCTGTCCATTGTGTGGTTCCCGCAGTCAGTTGCCTCCACATTACCAAGGCATTACGCAAGAGAACTTGCCCATTGAATTGAGCCCCAACTCCTCGACAATAGAGTACATAACCGCCAAGCCTGTTAAACTGCCTCCGGTGTTTTTCTTCGTCGTGGACTTGTGCCAAGATGAGGACAACTTGCAAGCTTTGAAGGAGACGTTAGTGATTTCGTTGTCGTACTTACCTCCGGATGCCTTGGTGGGTTTGATCACTTTCGGTACCATGGTGCAAGTTTATGACTTGGCTTCGCCTTCCGTCAACAGATCCCACATTTTCCGTGGTGACAAGGAATATACTGATAAGCAAATTGCTGATATGTTGAACAAGCCCACGGCCACTCAGCCAGGCCAAATGAACATGGTCAACTCTTTGCATCGGTTCTTCTTGCCTCTTGAGCAAATTGAGTACCAATTGACCAATATCTTGGAAAACTTGTCTGCAGACCCTTGGGCCGTGGCCCACGGTGACAGAGCCTTGAGGTGTACCGGTTCTGCTATCAACGTGGCAAGCAGTCTTCTCGGTACTGCATTTGCCGGCTTTGGAGGCCGGATCTTCTTGTTCTGTGCCGGTCTGTGTACGTTGAACCCAGGTATGATTGTGGGAAACAAATTGAAGGAACCCATCAGATCGCACTCGGACATTGACAAGGACAATGCCAAGCACTACAAAAAGGCAGTTAAATTCTACGAATCGGTTTCTGCCAGAGCAGTCAAAAACTCTCACACCATTGATCTCTTTGGTGGTTGTTTGGACCAGGTTGGGTTCTTAGAAATGAAGTCTCTTTGCAGCAAGACCGGAGGAGTATTACTTTTGAGTGATGCCTTCACCACCTCCATTTTCAAGCAGTCATTCTTGAAGCTCTTCAACAAGGATGCCGATGATTACTTGCTAATGGGCTTGAATGCTACTTTAGACATCAAGTCTTCCAGGGAATTGAAGGTCAGTGGTTTGATTGGCCATGCCTCCTCCCTCGGAGTCAAGAACAACAGCGTCTCCGACAATGAAGTTGGAATCGGTGGGTCATGCCAGTACAGAATCTGTGCACTTTCTCCCCAACACACTTACGCCATTTTCTTTGATGTGGCCAATGTGTCACCCTTGCCTCCAAATGCTCAATCTTACATCCAATTCATCACCCACTACCAACACTCTTCCGGAACTTACCGTTTGAGAGTGACTACTGTTTCTAATGTGTTGACTGGAGACGAGCAAGTGTTGGCACAATCGTTCGACCAAGAAGCTGCAGCAGTTTTGATGGCACGTGTGACTCTCTTCAAATCTGAACAAGATGACGGAGCAGATGTGCTAAGATGGATTGACCGGATGTTGATCAAGTTATGCCAGAAGTTTGCAGACTACAGAAAAGATGTGGAGGAGTCGTTCAGATTACATCCTCAGTTTGCTTTGTACCCTCAATTCATCTACTACTTGAGAAGATCTCAATTCTTGCAGGTGTTCAATAACTCGCCCGATGAAACTGCCTTCTACAGACATGTGTTGTTGAATGAGGATACCAACAACTCATTGATTATGATCCAGCCAACGTTGACTGCGTTTGGCTTGGAGCTAGAAGAACCGGAAGCCGTTTTGTTGGACTCCGTGTCCATCAAAGACGACCGCATTTTGCTCTTGGATACCTTCTTCCACATCTTAATTTTCCACGGCAGAACCGTGGCTCAATGGCGCAAGGCCGGCTACCAGGACCAGGAGGAATACGCCGACTTCAAGAGATTGTTGAGTGACCCCAAGGTCGAGGCGGGCGAATTATTGATTGATCGTTTCCCATTGCCAAGATTTATCGACACAGAGGAGGGTGGATCGCAGGCCAGATTCTTGTACTCCAAATTGAACCCAAGTACCTCGTACAACTCGCAAGAGATCTCGCGAGGCGCAGTGGTGTTGACCGATGATGTTTCGCTTCAAGTGTTCATGTCTCACTTACAAAAGTTGGTTGTGTCTGGATCCAACTAATAGAACTATGCGTACGAGGACAAATAAAAGTTGCCAATAAATGATATACGATGGTGGAATACGTAGAAAAGGTATGGTGGTGGGGGCGGGGGCAAGTTTCTGGGGTGAAAGAGTATCAGTTCCGGGACTTATATGCAGGAGCATGTGCTTATATGGATTAGTTCCGACCTATTGACTTAGGTCGTTTCATCCTGTCCAAGCCAAAAAAAAAATAATATTCTTTCATAATCTTTAGCCGTAGTTAATATATGTGGTTTTTTTTTATGAATATGTTTTTCGAAGAACTGTAGATTTGGAGTTTGTGGGAAGAAAAGAGAATGATAAGTATAGCACGTGACAGTCATGTGATCATTCCGAGGTCAGACCCACTAGGTCTTAAATTCTCCCATCATAATATTGATTTCCTGGATTAAACCCTATTTTTGTAGTAGAGATCATGAAGAAAGAAACCTTCAATTGTATCTAGAATTACACCTTGAATTTTATCTTGAATGGCCTCGTTGAAGTGCTGGTATACCTCGAAAGTGCACCGTAGGTCACTGAGTAACGGAGTACTACAAGGTAATATCCCGATAATTGTGACCACTAACTTGGCGATTTGACATTGCATTTAATTCAGCTGCATTAAAAAAACATATTAATTATAGAACTACAAATGAATATAAAAAAAATCAAGCACCAGTATAGTACTACTAGTAGAAAAGTGCTAGTGTTAACGGACCATAAGTGTAGCAGTCGTGTCGTGAGGTAGTAGAGTAGTTTAGTAGTAGAGTAGTGCAGTAGTAAAATAGTGCAGTAGTAAAATAGTGTAGGAGCTAAGTAGTAAAATAGTAGCGTAGTAGTAGCAGCGTAGTAAATTAGTGAATCATTTAAGTAGTTAAGTAGTTAAGTAGTTAAGTAGTTAAGTAGTTAAGTAGTTAAGTAGTGAATTATTTAAGTAGTAAATTAGTGATTTATTTCGTTTGATGATTTCCATAAAATTTGGTACCAGACCTTGAAAGAATTGTGACATAGTAAATATAGTGATTATAGTTTGAGGTATTATACTGTAGTTTAGTGCTATAGTAAATGTAGGGCAGTGTAGTGGAGTATAGATTGGTGATGTATAGTGTGTAAGGTGATACTCTGTCCATCTACTCTTGTCTATTATTTATACTCTTTCATCTCTATACTTTCGTATCTATACTGTTTTAGCAGTCCGTCAATATTGAGGCCCAAGATATTGTTTAATGCATTGGTCCGGAGTAAGACTGTTTCCGTCCTCTGTAAGTCGTAGTAAAGGGGTAAAGGAGTAAAGGAGTAAAGGAGTAGAGGAGTAGAGGAGTAAAGAGTAAAGGAGTACTTAAGTAGTTGCGAGGAATGTGTATCGATTTTTACAGTTAAGTTTGATCTTCTGGACTTCCATAAGTATTTTAATTTCTTGCATTTGCTTATTTATTTGAACTGAAGCACAAAATACAAAAGTAGACTACTAGTCATCACCTAGTGCTATAAACTTCTATAGAGTGTATGCTGCCATATACAACACTGTACCACTAAAGAATTTTCTCTATATAACATCACCTCACCATCATGCTGTACTAATATGGTAATCTAGATAGGTTCCAGTTTTAAGAGTAGTAATAGTAGTAGTAGTAATAGTAGTAGTGATGGTGGTGATGATGATGGTTGGTTGCAGGAGCCCTAGTTAGTGGACATGGTCTTACTTGGTAGTATTAATTCTATTATGACTAGGAAACATTAAGGGTAGCTATTGTGATAGTCAGGCACTAACCTAGTATTATTCTGTCTAATCTGTCTAATCTGTCTAATCTGTCTAATCTGTCTAATCTGTCTAATCTGTCTAATCTGTCTAATCTGTCTAATCTGTCTAATCTGTCTAATCTGTGACATATGCCTAAGAACCTGTAGAGATTAGCAGAGGTAACATTGTCGTAGATCCAAAGCAAAATTTTCTTAAAACTAACTAGTATGTTAGTTCCATGGAGCAGTACTTGGTATTCTTGGTTAGTCAACGAACACAATACTTACCACACTGCCAACTCAATCGGTGAAAGTTCTGATACGAATATATGATTTGAATTTTACAGTAGAGTATCACTAGAGCAGACTATCAATATAGTAGAGTATCTCTGTATTATAGTATAATTTATTTGGCGTGGGTTTGGATGGGTATAGGCCCATACTGAGTGTTAAGTATGGGAATAAGGTAACTTTTGCGAAAAGCGTTTGTCGCGAATCTCACTTGGTCCCATACAAAATGTCTGGACAAAAACAATGGATTTTAGACAAATTTTGTAAGTGCGCATGGAAATCCATGAGCCAAGAAAAGGTGAATTGTGCGCGTGCAATTTTCCGCAAAAAGTGGGATCGAGTAAAGTCTTGTTTATCGCTCACACAACTCAGTCTAACACAAGTTAGTCTAACACAACTCAGTCTACAAGGTAACAACAAAATCTCTAGTAAGATATGTTTTGTGCACCAGTATCACCCATAAAGGGAAAAGTAGAACAGCACTAAACATATAAAATATTTTGCGATAATTAAAACAATATACCCTCCTATAATCGGTGCTTATGAGTGTTTTTAACCCTACCATACATACTATGAATACTATGAATACTATGAATACTATGAATACTATGAATACTATGGATACTATGGATACTATGGATAATATGGATAATATGGATAATATGGATAATATGGATAATATGGATAATATGGATACTATGGAAATAAGTGTATAAGAAATGGAGCTCAGATGTAGTGGTGCACCAAGAACTGACAATCACTTACAATCACTTAGAAGCGTGCGACTAAACAATACTCACAAGACATGAAAAATAGACAAGAGTAAATGGAAAGGAAGAGTAAATGAAAAGGTGAGCTCGGTGAAACTCCGGTATTTTCTGAGTTAAGGTGATCTCAGGGAAGCAAAGATTGAGACCACCGTAACTAGAGTAAAAGCCGAAGTTTAGAATTACCAAGTAGTAAACCCTATATTCTCTTATAATAGTGCTACTACACCAGCAGTTAAGAAGAAGTAGTAGTAGTAGTAGTGAGTCAGCCATAGTTTTCGTACTCTCTAGTCACATTCAGTAATATTCAGTTATATAATCTAGTTAGTAATGAAACGCTGCTAAATCTGGCGGTACTATCAACTAGTATATGTTGCACCCACAGTACTACACAACACTACTGGAATCTACCATGCATATAATGTAAGAAAGCAAGTAGCATGAGTACATAGCATAACATAGTACAAAGTTGTTTTAGAAAGTATAGAGCACTTCATAATAGGTCTAGTGTTATATTTCTAGTGTTATATTGCTATAGTGTTATAGGAGTAGTAGTAGTAGTAGTGGTAGTAGTAGCCGTACTGGGGGAATACTAGAGTAGAGGTAGTAGAAGTGGTAGGGTAAATTAGAGTGAGGTCCTATAATCCGACCAATTGATTACCAATAGATGACCAATCATTTGACTGTGTTTCTTCCTATTTGGTTAGAAATCTGATAGACACTAGTTTATGGCTTTCTCACGTGACGCGTATCACGCGCAGCTCCATCCATTGCGGCATATATATCTATTCAAAGCACACTCCATCAGTATGTCTGAAAATCTAGACAAACTCAGTGCAGGTATGTTAGGCACGGTTATAACCATAAATTATAGTCCCTAAATGAATATTTACTAACCACAGAGGAAATTGCGCTCTACGACCGTCAGATCCGTCTCTGGGGTGCAGACACCCAGATCCGCTTGCAATCAGCCAAGATCCTAGTGATCAACCTCGGGGGTTTGGCCACGGAAATTGTGAAAAACCTTGTTCTTGGAGGAATCAATAGTATTGAGATTTTGGATGACTCTGTGGTGAAAGATGAGGACTTTGCTGCCCAGTTCTTCTTACCCAATGACGACTCCATCATTGGAACACCTAAACTCCCCCACGTCCTTTCTGCAATTAAGGAATTGAACACTCGGGTTCACCTTTCAATCAACACTAAAGCGCTTAGTTCATTGCTGAATGAATACTTCAAATCATTTGACTTGATCATCGCTACTGAGCTCTCCAAATTCGATTTACTCCATGTCAACCAATTGAGCCGGACCCACCAAATCCCACTCTATGCTGCTGGTCTCCACGGCATGTTTGGTTACATTTTTACTGATCTAATAAGACACGAGTCCACCAAGGTGTACGATAAAGGAAACCAAGCTCGTGTGGCTGGCTCAACCATTAATGAAGTCAAAAAAATCGTGTCTGTGACCGAGAAAAACGACCAAGAGACTGTGACCGTCGTGGACGAGTACTTTCCGCTTGAAAATATCTTTAGTTCTACAAAATTGACTCACCAATTGAACAAAAGACAAATGAGACGTCTTTCTCCGGCCTTGCCTTTGATGTTTGCATTATTCGAAGTTGAAAAACCGGCTTCTCCGCTGGATATTGTGGATAAACTGATTTTGAAAGAAAAAGCTTTGGACGTGTGCAAGACGTTTCTGCTTGCTGAATCCGTGATTACTGACGAGTACCTTGAATACTTCTCCACACAGGCATTTGCAGAGTTCTCGCCAGTTGCTGCAGTTTTGGGTGGAGTCTTGGCTCAGGATATTATTCAGTATTTCGGGAAAAAGGACAGTCCAATCAACAACTGCTTGATCTTCGATGCCATACAATCGGAGTTACCCATCTACTTTCTATAGCCTCTATATGATCCAATACCATTCTCACCGCTATTACATCACCATCACTTCCTCTATGTAGTCTTCGTCTATGTAGTCTTGATATTCAATGTCTCAGACTGATTATTTATTAGGCGTGAGCGTTCTTCCCTTTCTCTTCTTCAAATATGAGGTGTCTCGCAAGTACCTTAAGGTCTCGGAAAGCTTTGCTCGGGAAGTGGCAAGGCCAACCTCTGCATCCTCGATTTGCTTGATCACGAAAGCCTTTTTCTGCTTATGCACCTCGTCCTCTTGTCTGGTTTGTTCAAGGGCTGTTTCGATTTGGGCTGATAATTTGGTAATTTCCTGCATGCTTTCTTGGATCTGGGCGTTGCTCTGCTCTATGGATTCTTCACAGTTGCTGACCTCTTTGGTCATGTAATTCTTTTCGTCACCCTTAACTTGAAGCAGCAGCACGGCATTCTTCACCTCGTTCTGAAGAGCCCATATTTTGTGCTGGTTCCGGATGAAAAGAGCCTTAGCTGAGTCTTCTGCCACACCGCCGACTTGCACATAGTTGGCGATTTTGTTTTCGAGCTCGTCTTGCCTCTCCTTCATCTCGTCGTTTTCCTGTATACGTTTCTGCATCTTCTTCAGCGTCACCTGTAGTCTCTGCTCGGCGAAATCCACTTCTTCCATGATTCCTGCTAACACCTTTCTAATTTCCTCCACTCTTCTGCCAAAGCCTTTGGAATGGCTCTGGAACTCTTCGTAGCACTCGTACTCCTCCTTAATGTTCGTGAGCTCCATGTACTCTGCATTTAACTCTGTGATGAGAAGGTGAGTAAGATGCGATGGAGTCTCCGACTTGATGGTAGCTGCATGATGGTTGTAAATACCACTGATGGTATTGTAGTCGTTTTTCAAGGGGTTGGTGACGTAGTCCAGCTGGAGACGCTTGGACTCGTAGTAAGTCTTGCGCTTCTTGGTGCTGGAGAACTCCGACGAATCGTATGGTGTGTAATGGTACCCCACCTCGGTTAATAAAGAGCGTTCCACATCTTTGGCGGAGAACTTGGGAAGCTTTGGAAGTTCCGGAAGGGGCCATGCTGGAAATGAAGACAGCGATGACGAATCAAACACATAGTCAAAGAATGTATGTGACAAGTATGTAAGGTTCTGATTATAGATAGGGAACAAGTCCGGAGGCAAGTAGCCCACCTGGTCCCGCAAGCATACAATAGACGAGATCAATTTGTACAAGTAGCTGGGGTCGTTCTTGAACAGCTCATAGTGTGCAAGACAGTGTTCAATGGAGTAGGTGGGAATCAATTTGAGCACCACCGCACCAGGAGAGCCAGGCGCATGGTTCTGATGGCGAAGTTTCGTGTAGAAAGGCAGCAGCGAGTCCATATGACTATCCATATGGATCAATACATCAAGCTTGACCGGGTCCAAGTCGTAGTCTTTGCGAGTAAGCACGGAGTCACTAGGAATTAAATGGATATAGGTCAAGCGAGGGTTTTTGGCGCCGGCCTTGGCCGATTTGGTGGAGTCTCTCTTGACGTGGTTTCCAGCATAACGTTGGATAACCTTGGGTCCATAGCAACCCAAAATAAGAGCTTCCGTCAAGTCAAACATACGGTGCTCATTCTTCATGACTATACCCACATGTTTATAGCCGGCCAGGGCGTTGTTCCGGATAATAACGTTGATAAGTTTCTCCAACACGTTGAACTTACCACTAGTATCGGCGAGCTTATTCGGGAGGTCTCTAAGGCCCAAGTTCTTGGGCATGTAATGCTGGATGAGGAGGTATGGGTGCGTCAGCACTAGCATGCAGTTGCTGGCACAGATCTCCAACGACTTGCGAATGAGTTCCGTAGTGTCGTGGGTTTCGCAGTACTTAAGGATGTCAGGATAGTGAAGTGACACGATTTGGTCTGTGAGTTCTTTTTGGAACTCAAACATGGGCGTGGCCAACATGTACTCTCCGGAGGTGTTGATGTGGTCCAAATGCAAGTCCACGATGGGAGGTTCGGGCGTACCATCTAGAATACTAGTCAAGTCCATTTTTGTTGGCTTGTGTCTATCGCTAGTATTTTGTTGTTGTTCTTGTATAGATGGTTTTGTTGTTTGTGTTTGTCTAATTCTTCCTTGTCGTTCTCTGGCTGGCTAGAGGACCGAGGACGGGGACTATGAGAGATGTTGGTGGATAATGGGGTACTTATATTTTGCGGTGAAGTTGGGTTTGCTTTTTGTGTTTGTATTTGTGTTTGCGTTTGTGTCTGTGTATTTAGATGTGAATTGGGATTCGTGGATGTGTGGGGCGATGGAAGAAGATTTGGAGGTGAATGGAATAAAATGTGGTGACTTGCTTCGGTGTGTGGATGGAGATTGATAGTGACGGATAAGAGATGCGCGCGACTGGCCGAATGAATGGTTGCAGTAAAAGTGTATGGTGAGCAAATGTGGAAATCCCGATGGGGGTTTTTTTTTTAGGTTAAGAAATGTAGAGGTTCTAAACTTTTCGCTAAGGGAGGTTATGGTTTTCGGGGGTAGGGGAGGGGTTGTTTTGGGAGTTGAATTTTGGGTTTTACGTATTTTATTTTCTAGCTTTTATTTTTGCCCGTTACCTGTGGATGTTTTTGCATGTGGTTTCTATATGGGCGGGCGCTGGTCTTCGAGTCGGACTTATGGGCATACATCCCTTGGCATTGTACTGTTCGCTGTGGGTCACTGTCCATTGTGTAATTAACTTTGGGTGTCAGTACCCATTGTGGTGGACGCTGTGGGCACTGCTTTGCATTGTCTTATTAGCTTTAAGTGTCACCCTGCCATTGTCTTGCTAACTTGACCTTTCCACTGCTATTATATCGCAGTGCTATTGTACGTACTATTGTCTCATTGGAATCCACTTTGTTAATGTGTCTTCTGGAATGACACCCTGGACTCCTTCCTGATTGTAGTGCATACCACTCGCAGATGGGGCCATCATTAGACTCACCTCCTCTTCACCTTAGACTCACGATTCCCAATGCCTTTCATTTTCGTCCACTGAATCATTTGCCTCCTCCATTGAAGCTTTAATCCACTAATACTCAATCCACTGAAGCTTTCCCCACTAAGCTATATTATTTCCAGCTTACACGTGCTCTCACACCATTGTTCCCCACGTGCGAAGGGTCCGGTCCCATCCACTACTCACAATGCTCTCACCAGACATACTGATATCACAGCTCATCACCTTATCGGTATGGCCACGCAATGTCTTGGTCAACACCCAGTTGTCACTGGACCACACCTTGATGGTACCATCATAAGACAGACTGACCAAAAGAGTGCCGCATATATCTAAAACCTGTGGGTTCTGGTCATTCTCGTCCGTGACCGGCTGTGCCAATTTGGAAGTGTTCGTGCCCCTCACAAACCTCACGTCACTCACAAGCTTGGAGTGTGCTGGTATGGTGAACAGCTCTCGTTCTGGCTTTCTCAAGTCCCATATTTTGATAGAGTTGTCCCCACTTCCAGTGGCCAAATGGTACCCGTTTGTAGACCAATCCATGGAGTAGATTCCCTGCAGGTGGCCCTGGAGAGAAGCAATGGTACGGCCACTACGTAAATCCCAGATACGACTGATAGCATCAAGCCCTCCTGTGCCCAATAAACTGCCGTCTGGGTGGAAGCTGCATGCAAATACTTCTTTTGCATGGCCTTCCTGCTCAAGTAATTCCATTTCGGGCCGTTGAGTGTCCCATAATTTCCAGACCTGATCAAATGACGTAGTGCAGAAGTAATCTCCACTGGGATGCGAGGCCACCTGAGCGATTCGGGCATCGTGGGCTTTTCGTAGGGTGAACGAAGGCTTCATTTCTTTTTCTCCTTCTGCAAAGTTCCATATATTGATTGTTCCGTCTGCACAGCCAGATGTAAGGACTTGATCATGTATGGCATTCCACAGGAATGTTGTTTTTTCTAGATGGAAACCTGGCGCCAGCTTGCATACTTGCTTGAGTTCCAGTGTAGGAGACCCCTTGAAAATATAAATTCCTCCATCCCATGATGAACATGCAGTGACGTTTTCAGCGGAGTTAATGCGTACACAGCTCACTGCCCTAGTGTTTCCCTGCACATTGTAAGAACCAAGTAACTCGTATTTTGAAACAATGTGGCCAATACTTCTCCTGTGTCTGAGCACTTTTGTAAAATCCTCGCCACTTGCAAACGCCCTCTGGCGGGCATTTCGGGCCATAGCCTTCCCAATCAGGTATTCAAGGATACGTTTGCGAGCAGCTAGAAGGTCCTCTGATCCAGGAGTATAAAATTCTTCTTCTTCCTCCTCTTCTTCTTCTTCCTCTCCTTCATTGGCCAGAACCATTTCGTCATCGGTTTCTTCGTCCAATCCCGTTTGCTTTAGCTCGTCTGATACCTGTATGAGACGGGCCCTCCTATCAGCCTTTGATTCGTCCGCAAGAGTCTCGGGATGGCCTAGCCGGGCCAATTCGGCACGCACGTCTTCGTCATTGGTAGGAACAGATGAAAAGACGGGAGCCAACGGTTGTTTGTTGTTGATTATGGGTGCAAAAGAAGAAGCCATTATGGATCAAAGAGAAAGCGCGATGGAGACTAGTAGGGCCGGTCACGTGCGCACCCAATCCATTGATTCCTGATTGATACTTATACTACTTCACCCAAACCACCGGTAATTCTGTATTAATTCAATAGCCTATATTTTGCATTCCTAGTATTCAAAGTTCGTAATTGTTATTTCAACTACTAGGACCCAGTACTTAGTACATATCAATATTCTCAATTATTGTTCGCAGTACCAGTACCAGTACCACTATCAGTACTTTCAATACTCCCATTAGTTTCCAGTACTCTTGATGGTGTTCAGTACACTTAATGGTATTCAGTACACTTAATGGTATTCAGTACTCTTAATGCTTCCCTGATTCCCAGTGATCACTAACAATATCTACTCCTGATCAGAGTAAAAACTGTACTGAATGAAGATGTTAGTGGTTTTGTTCAACTACCCTCTTGGCATAAGTAGCAAAGTCCTCGGTCTCATTCACACGCTCATCAAGGTCCGGCTGACAAAACACTGCCAAAGTGTTTCGGGAAATTCCAGGATGGTTAGTTCCCTTGACGTAATGAGAGACAGCCCGTAAAGTACCCTTGGATATTTCCTGGAGTGTAGAACCACTTTGGAACGCCAAGCAGTCGGAAGGAATATTCATCTGCACAATGTTTCCATGGCGGTCGCGAATGCAAAGGCCTGCGTGTTTATCTGGAGTGCGCTCAAGAGGCCCATTCGCATCCATGAATAATGCGCTAGTAAGCCCAGTAAGACACGAATGGTCCAAGTGCTCGCCACACCACGAATCATGTTGCGTCTCTGGGAATTGTCCATCCTCATAGTAGTGCAAAAGCCGGGCCTTGGTACATGTGGATGTACGGGTGATGCGCTCCAAAAAGCCCTTTTGGTATTCGGCAAAAGTGGACGCAATATACTGGTCACAGCTGCGAGCCACCAGGGCCCCAATATCCACAATCATTTTGCATAATGTTTTGCAGTCGGCCTCAAAAGTTTGGAGTCCCGGAAGACTCTTTCGAGGCCATACATTTGGTTCTGTGTACATTTTGAAATCGGGGTACTTCTCCACTATATGCCGTGCTGGTGCTTCCAATGTACTATCTTGGCAAAACGCACAATTGATGTAAAACGAGCCCTTGTTAAAATCAGCGAGTCTGGAGTTTGGGAATTTTTCTCTTCCACGGGACCAGCCCGTGAGCCACATGGCCTCGCTGCGTTCCAAGGGTTCGAGTTCAGATGCTGGCAATTTGGCTACTATGGACATACTGCTGAGGACCCTGGTGCGAAGGTCTTTAAACGATTCAGGAAGACCACTCACCAAGAGAATGCCTAGTGAGTTGGGGCCAAAGGCTTTTTCCAAGGTTTGAGGAGTTAAGCCTTTTTGGAGTTGCTTAACGGTCACAGTAACTGCACTCATTGATTCAAATTGGTTTTGGTTTTGGTTTTGGTTTTGGTTTTGGTTTTGGTTTTGGTTTTGGTTTTGGTTTTGGTTTTGGTTTTGGTTTTGGTTTTGGTTTTGGGCTTTGGGGTGCGTCTGGGGTTGGATGGGTGGACTGATGCTTACTCCAAAGAGGGCGTACACCTGCGTGGGGACTGATCTCAGCTGATCGGGTCACGTGAATGCACGGCTGCCTTGCGACGGCTACTACCTCCAGATACACACACACACACTTTCACATGTATTGTTTTTTCAGAAGGTATGAAGTGTATGTTTCTGGAACTCATGGATGGACCTGAAAATCCGTCTTTCCCGTGGCTTTTCTTTGCGGAACTTCATTTTGGTGCCCATGGAGAATCGTCTTTTGGAGTCACGTGGCTCGCCAGGGCCAAGCGTCAAGATCAAAGCTGAGCGTTCGGTTGATTTGACTGCAAATTTCACTCCAAAAAACGCCTTAAACTCCGCCAACGTTACCTGCTCCACTATAGTTTCATCTATAGCCTCTTCACACCCTTTGCTTCCGAAATTGTAGGCTTTTCGGATAATCTGGTCCAATGCACACCAGTGTCGATGGAAAGAAGCATCTTGCGTCTGGTTCTCGGATCCTTGGAGTGGCTTGATGCTTCCAAAAAGACTGGATGGGTTAATATCTTCCTCCAGATCATCTGCAAGTGCTTGTAGAAACGGCTTCTTGACACTGGTTTCAAAAACTGCTTCATTCATTTGGTTGAGACTGGCCTCTAAGTCTCCCATATAAGCTTCCACTTGTTCTACCACATGACCCGTCAGATGCTTGGTGGTTGGAATGGTAATATGCAAGCCAAAGTTGTTTCGAAACACTTTCATCCCCGTGGAGATGGTGTAGGCCAAGTCCCGCTTATCTCTGAGGTTATGGTATGCTGATGCCTGGATCATCTGCTGGAGCACTTTGGAAAGAGTATAAGAGTACCGGTCGCTTCGCTGTGCTATCTGAACATAATATAAAACCACAGCCACGGGGTCAGATTCGTCATTGGGCAATTCAAACTCGTAGTATGCTCCATTGGCCAATGAGATCGACGAATCAAGCAGTCGCTCTGGGAAATCGGGCCTGCTGGGCTGCATAGAACGACAATTCTGAGCAACCGTATCGATTTGAGTCTCAGAAAAGTCTCCACTCATGAGAATTTGGGTGAAATTCTGACATTCCACCAAAAGAAGCGAGAGTTCTTGGAGTGAGCCTGCATCCAACATCTCGAGAGTCTGGATCCGTTGTTCCGGCAGCACTATGCCCTGTTCCAAAAGCTGGTAGATCATCACGTGCACCTGCTTGATTCCTTTTTCATGAATATACTCCTCGAACTTACGTCGAAGATATACCCGGGCCGATTTAAGTTCGTTATAGTGGCACGTGTGGTCGGAGAAACTGAATATTTCTCGGAGAGCTGTCTCGAGGATATACGTAACGATAGAGGGTCTTCCTCCCACGGTGATCAAAAGGGAAGGTTCTCCATGGATATTGGCATAGATCCCCCACGAAGATCCAAAAAGCTCAAGGTTATAGAACCGGCTTTTTAAGCGTTGGCCTGTGATCGC
Organism: Metschnikowia matae var. maris; assembly: GCA_002370695.1. Lineage (NCBI taxonomy): Eukaryota > Fungi > Ascomycota > Pichiomycetes > Serinales > Metschnikowiaceae > Metschnikowia > Metschnikowia matae. The sequence goes on from NKZH01002354.1 coordinate 199,636, forward strand.
AGCCATAACCTCAAGGAGAACCAAAGATTCGGCATTTTTCCGAAATGTCCGGAAATCAATATAAATTGAAGCCAGTGATCGGTGAACAAAAGGTGTTTGAACAAGCCACACTTCTTGAGTTGGTGTTTGCAGGTGTAAGATGGGATTTTCTGGAGCACTGGCAATATGGCGATATTTGGCAGACGAAATGATGGTTTGAAACTCCAAAAGATCGGGGATTTCCTGGCGTAAATCTCCAATTGGGTAGGCCACACACATACTCGAACCTACGTCCGAGTTTACGTAGTGCATGGTGTCGAACGGGCATTGGAACTTGACATACTCGAAATCAAAGTAGGGATCCTGCACCAAGTCAAGATTTTGACGGAACTGCAAGAGTGCTTTCGGGTTGGAGTCGCAGATCTGAAGTTTGAGCAGTGACCGATCAAAAAACTGGCTCAAAAAAAACCTAAAGCTTTGTTGGACTAGACATGATGGGTCCCAGTCTCCACGGAGGAACCCCAGGCCCATCTGAAGATTCTCTGCATACAGAGCCACTTCTTCACCGTCATCGTCTCCCAGACTGGTCATAAAGAGATATTCATCAATTTCCACGTACTCATGAGCCACACGGCTCCATGTAGACTCTGCCAATTTCCCCATGACTTCCTCGATATAGTTAAACACAATTGCCAACAAGTCTTTGAGCCTGTACATGCCAGTTTCAGTGCATTCGAAAGCAAGAATAAAGAACGTATCGTCTCGAGACACCTTTTGCGTATAGGCATATAAGCGTTCGATGTAGTGTTTAGAGTATCTCAAATAATGGCACAAGGAGGTGCAAGACTCGTCACCCAACACATATGTCAAGATACTTTGCACGGTAGCAGGCACTTTAAGTGAACCTTTTCTCATGGAATAGCAGAGTCTGATTTTGCGAGTCCCAGATTTAAGGAACATGCAGTTAGGGTCTGTCTTCAAAAAGATATCGTTTTGTAAAGGCTTCAGTTCAGGACATGCCACATAAGGAAGGTCTCCATATGCACATAGAAGGGCTTTTCGAAGGTGGTTGATGGACTGAGGACCTTTGATCACGAGTGCACTATTGGCCGGTAAGAAAGAACGGGCATGGTGGTCGGAGATCATACGCTTCAAGCCCAGAACACCAGCTAAAGTGGCCTTGTTACCCGTGGAAAAGCGTCTGAATGGGTGTTGGTTATTACTCAAGAGCCGTAAGCCGTGCCAGAGCACTTTTTCCATATCGGACTTGTTCATATTGTGCTCATCATCCACGAAACCAATCTGCTTGGCCACCATGGAGCTGGAAATGCGAGGACTTTTCAATAAGCTGGCAAACATTGGGAGAGCCAGATCCAATAAGAACTGATCTTTCCCCGCCAGTTCATGGGCAAACGTAGAGATTTCAAAGCCAAAGGTGGTCTGGTCCGCACCGGTAGAAGCACTAAAAGAACCACCACAAGCCATAAGGATATTTTGGAGCTGTACCAGTTTATCACCAACACATACTATATGTTCACAAAGATGAGCCAAGCCCAAAACCTGTAGGTCCAGGTACGAGCCTGCTCCGATGACCATCGCTGCGGAGATGATATGTGAAGAGGCATCATTGATGAGAATACACTTCAAGCCCGAGGAAAGCTCTAGGCATTCGTACTCGCGGGCTGCATGCAGCGCCGGCAAGTCAATGTTTGGCCGCCAGCTCTTGTGCCTGCTAAAAGAAAATGGCATGGTACCGTTGTGTTTAGTAGAGTGGCCATTTAGCGTTGGAGCGCTGGACAAAGGGCCCCAGCGGAAGCTGATTGCCTGTTTGGGCCATGACAATGGGTACATAGAGGAATGTCCCAAAAGAGAGCGGGCCGGCCTAGGCCTTTTCCACTAGTCTATATACTAAAGGTCAGATCCCAAGTAAAAAAAAAAAAAAGACAAGAAAAAAACATCCGGTACTGTCGCATGTGTCCAGAGAGATGTATCATCAGCCGCGTCCTCATCTCACCAGTACAGTATATGCATCGCAGCCAGCCATGCCTCCACACAACCTCTACTAATATCGCTCTACTAATACCGCTCTATTAATAGTGCCACACCAAAAGCCTACACCAAAAGCCTACACCATACACCATACACCATACACCATACACTATACACCATACACTATACACCATAAAATAACATCCATTTTTATTCCATATCTATTTCCCAATTTGTAGTAGCAAGTCCTTTTTCAAATTTTTGTCTACTCTCTCCTATTTTTTTTTTTTCTTTTTTTACTTTTGTGGGTTTATACTACCTGGAGTGGTGTCATAATCTGGTTAGAGTGGTGTCATAAACTGATGGTGCGGGTGCATGCTCCGAGCATATGAACACCATGGGTATTTTCACAAGAAAAATTGAAGTGGAGGTGGGGAGAGTTTAAGAAAAAATATGTGTGAGTGAGGTATTGTTTGTCGGAGGAATCGGGGGAAAAAAGAAAAGAAAAAAAATAATATAATAAAGAGTAAAATAAAATAAAATGAAACGGTGGTTATACAGTGTTTTTCATAATGATTCAAAACTAGTCTCCAAGTTTGTTAGCACAGAAGAATGAACTCTCTAATGAAAGTTGGTGTGAAACATTACGCCATTTGGTTTGTTTAATTTTGGTATTTCTGGCTCCAAACATTTAGCCACCTGGTTTGAATAGTTTTGAAAAGCACTGTAACTACAATGGCTCTGGACTGTTATATTAGACTATTGTATTAGACTATTGTATTAGACTATTGTGTTGGATTATTGTGTTAGACTCTTATTGTTAGACCCACTGTAATGTAATGCCCGCACTAAGCCATAGCCATAGCCATAGCCATATATCTATTAGTTTCAGCGTCACAAGAAAAATACAAAAGGAAAAAAAGAAGAGCACCTCTATCGTGCCTATTCCGCTGAATCAATGAGATTGCTATATTAAAACTTTATATTGGTCAAGTTTTTATACCTTCACTGTAAATCATGGCAGGTGGTGGCATAGTAGTGGGGCAGTGTACTGTGTGTGGGACCTCTCTTCACATGTGCTTTAGCCAAAAGCTTCAAGTCCCTCCGTTTTCGAGTTTTCGTGTTGCAAGTTCTTGATATTTTCTCTCTATAGCTCTCTTGAGTTCTCTTTAGCTCTCTTTAGCTCTCTTCGCCTCTTTGCCTATTGGCCTCTTGCTGCTTTTTAAATTTTAATCCCCTTTGCTTTCTCTACTCTTTTGCAGCGTTCAATACTTCCCTTTGCAAGCCCTGCTCTGCTCAGCTCTACTTTGGCTTTAAAGATGGATTCTTTTTGACTTAAATTTGTGCTTCTTCTGGGGCTTTATCGGAGTCCGATCCAGAGTCCACTCTTACTGGTTCAGGAGTGCTAAGACTGATTACCTCTTCCTTTTTTTTGGAAGTTCTCCTTCAGTGATCTTCTTCTTTGTTGCACAGGTAATTCATTCCATTAGTAGAAGCAAGAATCTCATGCCTTGGTTTTATTTTTGTCTTCGAGTGGATCTATCCTTGTCAGAGGGGACTTTAAGAGTAAACTTTGTTAAAGAGCGTTTTTGACGTTTTCTTGTGACTGATTCAGAAGATATTATACTTTTTGTAAGATGTACAAGTAAAATATTGTCCTTGAAGCAAAATAATATGAAGGAATTTTATATTTTGAAAGACATGGTGAGGTCGTGTAAGCTCCAGGTAATTTCTGATGAACTTTTTGGGAAAGCCAGTTGGGGTTAAATTGGTTAGCTGCTCAAGAAAGGAAATTGTGGGTGGGTAAATAGTCCTCATATCACAACACTCTCTATTACAGTGGCTTTACTAATGAGCCCTAGATTTCCAATATGCACTTATTCAAAAGAATTAACACATTTGTATTGTCTTGGGTAGATTCAATAAGAGGATTTCTTCGATCTTGTGTTATATGCAGGTGAGAAGTATAAAACCATAGGTCGTGTAACTATAATCTATTAATAAGCGATACTAGTTAAAGGTAGTATTTCCTAATTAAAGGTTATTATAAGCAATATGTTTAGTCTGGACTGAGGGATTCTTTCTTGCTTTCCAGGGACAAAAGACCTTCTTAAACAGCAGAAAACAGCAGAAAACGGCAGATTTAAAATAAAGACGCACTACTATATGATTTCATACTAAATGACTCTATACTAGAATTTATTCTAGTCTCTTTTTTGAATCTTTAACTTTGCTATACAGACTTGTTTCTAGTAATAAAGCACTATATCTCCTGAGGACACAACCCTATTACACATTCTTAAAGAGCAAGTATCACCCCAGTCGTTTACTTTTTTGTTAGCGTTTTACTTTTTTTGTTAATTATGTTTTGGAAGTACAAGAATTTTTGAAGATCTAACTAATAACCTATTTTTTGGCTATAGTTGAAGAAGAGTCTCTGTGTATAGGTTCTACATCTATAGTGTTGTTTCTGTGGATGAGTAAAGCCATTGATGCGGGGTCATTTCTGAGCCTTGACTTAACCCCTTACCACTATGAAATTGCTGTGAGTTCTCATGCAATACCATAGGCTTGTGGGTTTTATAGAATCCGTCTCTACACAACACTATACTCTAGTCTTGTCTTGTCTAATATACTACACTGGGTAAACCTATACTATGCACTAGCAAAATAACTAATCCATACAATCAATGAATAAAGACTTCACTTGTGGAATTTAGCATCATAGTTATTGGTGAACTATTACTATTACTATTACTATTACTATTACTATTACTATTACTATTACTATTACTGACTACTGATTACTGACTACTGACTAATTATTACTGAATACTACTATATTGGATCCACCATACTAAAGGCCATGCCCATGAAAGTATTATGAATCTTCCTAGTCCGACTGTTACAATGGTCATTGCAAACTCAGTGTCACGGCCATCACAGTACTTCGGATTCCAGAACAATCCTTACTATTGTTCTGGTGGAGAGCCACGTTTCTCTAAAAGTTATATAAGCCGCATAGGTTCCTCTCTTTGAGGAAACATCAATGAACATAGTTTTAGTATGGCATAAATGTATTAAAGAACATAATATACACTATACTGTTTGAATTTTTAAGCAGGTAAAATTACTAATTATAATTGCTGATGATTCGTAAGAAGAGAAGAATCGGCCACCATCAAATATTCTGGGGAAGATAGCAGAAGGGTTATAGTAACGGTGAACCAAAACGAAGCTTAGTAGGGCCTGTCTATCCTTTAACTGGGCACCTGAGCTCAATTCTTCTGAGCTCAATTCTTCTGAACTCAATTCCTATATGGGTTGTAGTCCACCCATCTTTGGTTCCATCATATACTATACTACTCACTACTTACTTATACTAGTATACATCATGAATTATACTAACTGCCTGTATATTTTCTGGAGTAGAGATTCATACTGTTCTATTGTAAATAATCATATTTTTATGTTTTGCGACGCTTAGAATGGCCATTAGGATCAGACAGCGCAGACTCAAAATACCTCAATAGGAACCCTACCTATGGTTATCCCGCACCACTACTACTACTACTACTACTACTACTTCTGATATTGACAATGGCCATTTCAGAACGTTATTGAACTAGAAAAATCACCGCTAATGTCAGATGAAGAATTGCATAAAGCACTCAAATTCATTTCCTAAAGAAATCATCAATGAATATAGTAAAGATTAGGTGTTAAACGTGGTAAAAAGAATCTAACAGAGCCACCCCTGTTCCACTATTACTGACTCTATCACTTTATCACTCTATCACTCTATCACTAAACTACTACTTGACCAGTACTACTAGTTTGTAATGGAGCATCATAAAAGACTATAGTGTAGTAATATAAGTTTGTGTAGTGTGATGTTCAAAAATAAAGCTCAAGGTTTGGGACGCATATCCTTCCCAACACCACTAAAAGTATCGTCATAACTACCATAACTACCATAACGCTTATGATTGTGATACCATATGAATTCGGGTTCTCCGAAACTTTTTTAAGTCTAATTTTTTTCGTGAGGTTTAAACAAATTAATACTCTACTAATTCCACTACCACTACTGCACCACTACCCTATCCTACACACTGCTATATTAATACACACTGCTATATTAATACACACTAGCCCATACTATACACTGCATTACCTCTTCTGTTACAATAACTTGATAGTATTTGCAATGTTCTTTGTCCCTGAATATTGCTCCTCAGTACTGTCACTGTCCTTTTCAAGTATGAGTAGTCAATCCATAAGTGCTTTCTGACTCATAAATAGATAGATTCAACTAAACTCTTCGGTCAAACTTTCCGTTGTCACACAACTTTTTTTTTCTTCAATTATTATCCATAGTTTCCACTCAAGATTCCTAGTATTACTTAGTGTTGGTTACGAAGTGCCCTTGGGCTGGCCGCACTGCGACAACGTCACGCATTCAGTGATGTACATGAACTCTCATCAATGAGATCACCCCTTTTAGCCCTGTGATCCAGATCACCTTCCCACATCCCGATCCTCCATTATCTTCTACTCCAGATCACCCACTTACTATTATCACATATTTCTCCTACGTGACTTTCCTTGCTGATTACTGATTATATAGTGTAATAATAATAATCTACGCTTGTGATCGAGGTGGGTGATGTGTGGCTCATAACCATTGGGGGTCACCTGACTCCCCCCCCCCTCCCCCCAATTCTAACTTGAAACCCACCGCCCGTACTATTTGAGTTCCCAAATTACCAACTATCCGCCCCCCTATCAAAATCTACCTAACCATGTATTCATAACCACTCCTAACCATTAACTACTAAGACCTATGATTATTCCTGCTGTGTAAACCCGGATGCATGGAAAGAGGCTAGGATGTAGGAGTCCGGTATGCGCTTATCGAGAGGCTTGCATATAAGTAGGTTCGGGTGATCATGTGGCCTGCATGCACACATGCGCAATCGTCTTTAATCACTCCGCCCCATGTTTTCCTCTCTTAACCCCTCCTATATACTAAAGAACGCCAAATCCACCATAAAAACCACCCCTTACTAATCCCCTTTTAGACTTATATAAATAATCCTAGCAAAGCTCAAAGCTCCCCCGCCTATAATAGATACCCCTTTAATCCCCCATCCGCCCCCTTCCTACTCCCCCATATACCTTCCTCGTCCCTCCTCGACTTGCCCAACAACCACACTTGCCCAACACAGCCAGACTAGTCTTGTCCATAGAATCCCTTGAACTCAAGCTACCCAACAAAACACACTTACATATTTAGACTGCTTATATCCCCGTCCTCGATCACATGCTAACAAAGACCCCACCATGGCTAATCCTTACATGTATAATAGTTTCCAGTACTCGCCCTCGCTGCCCAACTCACAGCTAAACGCCTCACCCACGTTTGTCAACGCTCAGTATAATGGGTTATCTTCGGCTTCGTCTTCCACCTCCTCCAGCAGCTACAACTATGCGTTGCACAACCCCCGCTTGAGGTATTACCTTTCCAAGTCGTTTGATGCCGAGGACGACCTTGAGTTCTGCCCCGATATCCCGGATTACCTTAACGGCTGCGGCTCGTTGAAGAAATTCAACCCCTATACAGCACTGGTGTTTTCGCCAACGGCTTTGGTGGAGCTGGATACTTCTTCCTTGGGCCTGAGCGTGACCCAGGCGCCTCTGACCCCAAGAATCAGGAAGCCTATTGAGATCGTCAATCCTCATACCAAGGTCCGCTCCGGCTCTCCCATGACCAAATAATCAGTTTTGGAATCATGGTTCATGACTTATAAGCATGGTTCCCATGCATAACGAATTGGGTTGTACTTCTGTATATTATAACGGACATTATTCGAGGCCTCCGTAGACATCCAATTAATTTAGAAATATTTTAGAGATATTATAGAGGTATTTTAAAGACACTTTGATGTTCAGCTATCAGATCTGTATGACTTGCTTGAAATGTTAAATAATTGGTATTCTACAGTATTGGCTCTCTGTTGGCCATGTCTGATTGGGTAGCTAATTAAGCAGGTGGAGAGCAACACATGCGCGAAAACCGTGCGTCATAGTATTAGACCCCGCAGCGACCCAGTAACACCAATAACTCTACTCCACTAAGAATCCTTATACCAAAAAGTTCCATATCTACTATACTGCTCTTCAAGTTCTGTCTTTCTACAGTTATAGCTACCATTGAAAAAAAAAAAAAAAAAAAAAAAAAACACAACTTAGGAGGAAGATTTACAAGAGTTGCCCAACGGTACATTTTCCCGTATGTAGCATAGGATCAAAGTAGAAGACTGAACCAGCCAAGTCTTTGATCTTCAAAATTTCTATGGTTTACAAAATGTCTATGGTCTACAAAATTTCTATGGTCTACAAAATGTCTATGGTCCACAAAACTTCTATGGTCTACAAAATGTCCTGATCTATATTACTGAAACAAGGATGTAAGGGTCTTTGACTCTTTCTAAATCACTTACTTATAGCCCAGCCACGACTTTCTTTGGGTAAAGTGCTCAACAATTACTAAGCCCGCAACATAACGTCAATGGGGCCCGCGACTCATTGTAGTATATAAATTATATATAGAGTACATAAAGAGAGCAAATCCCTCAAAGGTATACTTCTCAACACACGACTAAAAATGAACGGAGTATAACAGATTAAATCCTAACAATGTGGTTTTGACACTTTTGATTGATTATTTGTTCGTTTGTTCGTTTGTGTTTTTTTTTTCTAAATCATCGATACTTCAAATCCAATTTAGTAACATGCAAGGTCTATAGAGAGATACTTTGCATACTATAGAGCACACCATGCATATAATGCACACCTAAAAGCTTATTAGCATACCAAATCTTACAGTCAAACTGGTTGTTATTATTTGATCTAGTCTCTTGTAATAGAAATCTATATTAAAGTGAGTTTTAGATTTTAAAAAGTGTAGTGGTTTTAGAAGAGTGTGTACTGTCATATTAGTATGAAGCTGTAGAGGGTTATATGCCGTACCTTAGCAGAAATGGACCAAACTCCTTTGGTGAATTTTTGGATTCTTAGAGATACTACAAAATTTAGGGGACCACTTAGTTTCTCCTGTATAAAATGGCTATACTTGTTGAGTCTAATACACCTAGCAAGACCTTTAACAGTTATAGGCCACTTAACCACAGAAAGCTTACTTAAGGTCAGTTTATTCCTAAGCACTAACACTTTGAACACTGGACAAAGGCGTTCTATTAAATTAACATAAACTCTCATCAAAAGAACTCTTGAAAATACCAGATTTAACAGTAAAATTTCATTCTTTCCATTATGTATAATCACAGAAATCCCTAGTCTAATGTACTATCCACTGACACAATATACTGAATGAACCAAATTCAAGAAAAAGTTTGTGAAGTCTCTAACATTAAAGGATTTTGGTCAATAAAGAGTCTATAAGATCCATAGTGTCTGTGAAAGACAGAAGTCTAAGGCAGAAGTGTAAGACAGAGGTGTAAGACGGAAGTGTAGGGAACACACTATATAGGTAGATAAGTACAAATTTAATAGCACATTTCTTTTGAGTGTTTTTCAACTGATACTCAACCTATCTTCAACTGAACTTTAGGTAATTTTATAAACGGATTTTGTTATGTTCTTTAATACATTTATGCATACAAACTTGTATTCGTTGATGGTTCCTCAAAGAGAAGAACCGAAGCGGTTTGTATAATTCGGAGAGAAACGTGGAATCAATCTGAATACCTCTCCACTAGAAGAATAGTAAGGCTTGTTCTAGAATGTTTAAAAAGGGCCTCCGATTCACGAGTTGTCATGACGACCAAGGTCATATTCGGTATTTGTAGTAGACACTACTAGAATGAGACATCGTAGGCTCCTTAATGTCTGTATAGGTAGTGTTGTACCTATTGTGGATCTAACAGTCTAACAAAGGTTTAAATAAAACAATTCCGGTATCATGTTTATATATCATTGTCATTCTATATTGAACAAGTAGACTGTTAGTACAAACTTAGTATGCACTAAAGCATGATATAGATTCTTATGAAACGTTCATTTACTGAGTCAATTTTTTTTTTATTATTCTTTTTCTCTTTGGTTTAGTTTGTTTGGTTAATGATTCCTCAAATGAGCGAATCGGGCTACTCAAGTAGTTGGCAGGGGAGTTGGCGTATCCAGCTGGCGTATAAATAGATGGTTTACAAGGAAATTGTTCATATTCCATGGGTTTATCACATCCCATTCTGACGTTTCGTACTGTTGTGACTGAGGAGATGGCTTTAGGGAATTACCACTGTTATATAGTGTTTTTCAGAATTATTTAAAGCTGCCTCCAGTTCTGAGAATCCAGAATATTAAATTTTAATGAAAGTTGGTGTGAATCATTACGCTATCTGGTTTGAAAGACTGTGTGAAGGGGTACGGATTTTTTTTAATTATTGATTTGTTTATTTTTGCTAGCTCTGGCTCCAAACTTTTTTTTTTCTTTTTGGCTTGAACAGTTTTGAAAAAATACTGTATCAGACGGGGCGTAGGTTTCATAATACCTTTATGGGTAGTACCTTCCTATAGAGGATCTAACAAAGCTCTAGTACTTTAAAAAAAAGTATATTGGTATTTAGGGTGGTACCTGTAATGTGATAACAACAAATTGTAATTTTCTGGTGAAATGAATTTTCTGCTTGTGCCTTTAATTTCTCTAAGGTCAATTTGGGTGGTGCGTTTTGGTGAAAAAAAGAGAAGCACTATGCGAAACCGTGAATACCAGCATTTAAAGGCTGAAGGTGCGAATCAACCAGAGTAACCAAAAACACAAGTATAACTATTTACCGTGATGGAATTGTATTGGAAACAAAACTCCTGAATATAAGATGTTTCATAAAGGAATTTACCCGAGCTTAATTGCACCATAACTACTTGAAGCTCAAAATACAAAATACAGAATACAGATATTCTAGAATGCCCAATACTACTTTATAACTACTAAGAAAACTATATTTTGGTACTCTTTAATATATATGCTTGTGAGTTTGGAGAATCAGAAAATATGTGTGGATGAATGTGGGATGGAGATATGGGGATGGTGGGGAGGGTAGGGTTGAGTGTCGAGCATTATCCTTGTTGAACATGTGATATGTGCTGCTCCGTGTATGCAGGTATTATATTACCTGCAGTACAACGGAATTGGACAAGCCTCATAAGGTTCCGAGGAACGCGTGAGGGCAGAAGTGTATGGTACCCGGGGCTTGGCGTCAGGAGTAGTCAGGTTTGACTTTAGACAAGGAAATACCGAGTCCGGGTGCAGGAACAAGGAGTCCAGGGTGGAAAGGTATATATAGAGGGGATTCTGCTCTAGGTTGAGCGGGATCACGAGTAACCTGAACTACCAGGATCTCTTAATACTAAACAGTAGTAGAAATCATGGACTTTGGAACTACAAAGTTTTACAATCCTTTACGCTCGCGTATACCGGAATGCGAGTCCGACCGTTGTCTAACAACTTCTTTAAATAAGGCAGGGAAGTTGTTATACTCATTGTTATATACCTATGATAACTAAACTAGGGTTCTCGTGATTGAACTCTTTCTCAATAATCCTTCCTAGAACGGATTATACCTAACTTATGTATCCAAGATCTTGGTTGGCATAGCAACCAAGATACGGGGTTCTTCCTATCCTGTAGTAAGGTGTCTCAAACCCCGTTTCCGAATAGAGTTAGAAATGTGCTCAGCTGCACATGCAGCAAGTGTTATTCAACCCTTGCTTGCCCCACTGTACTACTATGAACTTGTCTCAGTTACTCACGTGCCATCAGCACGAGACTAGACAAGTCCAGAAGTCCTGCAAGTTCAACATTGAGTACAGGAAGTCCGAGCGACCAGTGAGGTTCTTAAGGTGTGTGGTCTGACTAATGTGCTCACATTACATACATTAATACACTACATTAATACACTACATACCAAGATATGTGTGTGTTCATTACTACCAGAATCATAACAGTCATTCCCACATTACTACCGTTGAATTTAAATTTCTATTGTGTCATTAAGGTTCAAATACGTAGCTTATGTTAATAGGGCTTGGAAAGCTAAGGTTGCACAATGCTCACAACCGAGGACCAAAATGTCGCGTGAATCTCTTCCAGAAATGCTTCATACACGATAATTGTTGAACGTGATGAGCCAGTACATCTCTGATGTACTGCACGTTCTATGTGACTGCATATAGCCAGTACAGATGAAACAGCGATATGCAGGAATAAGCGATGAGTGGATGAGGTCCCGCGAAAAAGGAGCTGGGGTTAATTACAGAAAAAGGTGACGACGCTGTGATTACAAGAGTTCTTAGTATAGCTTAGATACAGATAAGAATAACCGCTCCAGTTTATGCGTTAGTAGACAATAAAGCTCAACAATAATCACTCTCCGAGAAATTTGGTTCACACTACAGATATTCAGGTCACACTAAAAAAATTTCGGGTCACACTAAAATTATTATACAGGCCACACTATGAATCTTCAAGTCACACTCCAAAAAATCGGATCAAGGATCACAGTAGCTAGTTGAAAATCGACTTATATCTTCGGCTTGTATAATCGAGTTATATCCTCGGCGTATACTTCTCGGCGTTCATTCCTCGCTTTAAGCTTACATCAGGGACTTAGGCTTAGATACAATAGTATATAGGCTTGAATTCATTCAGTGGCCCATGTAGCAGGTGAAGACGCAAAGCCCGGTGAGTCATGTAAAATCCACAACCTGGGCTCATGTAAAATGCGCTTTACTAAATACCTCGATACACGGCTTTCTTATCTAGGAAAGTGGAGATAAGACCCAAAGGAGCCTTGGACGGAATTTTCACGGAATATATTGGAGTCTGGCAACACCGCGAACGAGGTCAGAATGAGCAAGTTGAATGCAGGCGCACTGCCAGATCGGGAAGGTCGAAACCTCGATAGCGCTTCCACTCTCCGCATTAGGAAGGTCCATCACGCCCGTCCGATCTCAAAAGTGCCTTGTCCTATTTACCCCAGAGCCTATATAAGAGCCTCCTCCTCCGTCCAGTCTCTTCCCCCCCTCATCACCTCACTATGTCTCTTCACCCCTTCGACTCTGCTACTGATTCCGAAATCAGATTGGCCTCCAAGCTCGTCAAGGATGCCTACCCTGCCTCCGCCGAGGTGCACTTTGTTCAGATTGACAGATTGGATCCTCCAAAGAAGGACATGAAGAGATACTTGGAGCTCGAAAGAGCTGGCGGCAAGTTATTCTCTATCCCTAGAGTTTTCTACGCCTACTACTACACAAACACCACTACCTTCAACAAGGCGCTTGTGAATGTTACTGCTGGCCACATCATCACTAAGACGCAGTTACCAAAGGGTGTGGTGGGTCCTTTCTTGCCAGATGACATGATGATCTGGGAAGACTACTGTAACAACTACCCTGAAGTTGTTGCTGAGATTGAGAAGTTGAAGTTGCCAAAGGGTTTCAAGGTCAGAAACGACCCATGGATCTATGCTACCGACGATGCCAATGAGACTAGACCTTTGGTGCAATTCTTCATGTATGTGTTGGCCAACGATGGACACCCTGAATCTAACCATTACTCATTGCCATTGAAGTTTTCGCCTGTGTTCGAGGCTTACTCCAAGAAGTTTGTCAGAATCGACTACTTGCCTGGTGGATACGATGCCACCACCACTGCCACTGCTCCTTGGCACCAAGTGCCAGGTGTGGAGTACCACCCAGACTTGAATGGTGAGACCATCATGAGAGTGCCAAAACCTCTTATTGTGGAGCAGCCAGAGGGTGCTTCTTTCACCACCGAGGGTTCCAAGGTCAAGTGGCTCGGATGGGAGTTCCGTGTGGCCACTACTGCCAGAGAAGGTTTTGCCGTGTACGATGCTTGGTTCAAGGGAAGACAAATTTTGTACAGACTTTCGTTGTCTGAGATGACGGTGCCTTACGGAGACCCAAGAGCTCCATACCACAGAAAACAGGCCTTCGACTTGGGTGACTGTGGTTTTGGTGTCAACGGTAACCCCTTGAAGCTTGGATGCGACTGTCTTGGAGTCATTAAGTACATGGACGGAAGAACCATCAATGCTGCAGGAGAGCCAAAGGTCATTCCAAACACGGTCTGTATGCACGAGCAGGATGCCGGTATCTTGTACAAGCACATGAACTACCGGACGGAACACGCAGTCATTGCCAGAAAGAGAGAGTTTGTGGTGCAAACCATTGCTACCGTGGCCAACTACGAGTACATCATCAACTTGAAGTTTACCAATGACGGTATCATCGACATTGAGGTGCGTGCCACCGGTATATTGTCGACCATGCCTATTGACGAAGGTGTGACTGTTCCATGGGGCACTGTGGTTGGTCCTAACGTTATGGCCGCATACCACCAGCACATTCTTTCGTTCAGAATCGACCCAGCCATCGATGGCCACAACAACTCTGTTCTTTACGAGGATACCGAGACCATGCCAAAGGACGAGTTGAACCCATACGGCACCGGTTTCATCACCAAGAAAACTTTCTTGGACAACGCAGGCTATGTTGAGCAATCTCCTTTCACCAACAGAACCTACAAGATTGTCAACGAGAAGAAGATCAACCCAATCTCCAAGCTGCCTGTGGGATATAAGATCATGATGCCAGCCAAGCAAATGCTTTTGGCTGACAAGGAGTCATTCAATGCCAAGAGAGCACTCTACTCTACACAGCAACTCTGGGTGACCAAGTACCATGACCATCAGCTTTTCGCAGCTGGCGAGTTCACCAACCAGTCAAAGGGCGACACCGGTCTTGCCGAGTGGGTCAAGGACAAGGAGCCAGTCAGAGATGAAGATATTGTGGTGTGGGCCACCATGGGCTTCACGCATATTCCTAAGGTGGAGGACTTCCCAGTGATGCCTGTGGAAACACACAACATTCACCTCTCTCCTGCCAACTTTTTCGAGAGAAACCCAGCTTTGGACTACCCCCAATCGGTTAACTCTTTCAACAAGTCCTCGTTGCAACAAGAGGGTGTTTTGAAGAACAACACCAGCACTTGCTGCAGCAAGACCAACCTTTAGAGATTTGGATTTATAGACTGAATATTTATGGACTGAAAAAATGTACTCACTTGCAGTCTCCATCTCTTAAGTAAATGTATATATTGAATCACCGTTAGTGGGTAAAACACAACTAGAGCCAAGTAAGTGAAATTAGAGGTTACTAGTACGCATGTTTCCAATAGCTTTATGCGCTCTTCAATGGACCCTAAACCAAAGAAGTTTGGAAGTAGAGAGATATCATGGTGGAATGTATGATTTCAGCCTCATATAATGTCTTAGATTTATCGGAATGAGATCTCTTAACCATCACTACTCCATTCTTTACTCTATACTTGAGCACTTTGAACCCTAGGCTATGTCACTGTAGCCATTCTGACGTCGAACAAAAGGCTTGTGACATTGATGAGCTAGAGATCATAGACGCCAATTGTTAGTCGGTAAATTAGAAGAAAACCTTATATATTACAGCAGGCACAAGTAATAAGTGCAGAAATTCTTTACATTGAAAGAGTCAGGAAGAAGTAGACACACGTAGGGTTGAAGCTACTGTCAGAGATTATTGTATAGATTATTGTATAGATTATTGTACTTATTTTAGTGACTATATTGTATAGATTGTTGTATAGATGAGTCTGATTATTGTAGTGACTATTGTATAGAAGGAGGTAATGAGTGGTGCGTAGATAGTCCTGCGAATGCCCGTGTGTAATGTAAAGGTGCACTTATAGACTCAAGCAAGAAGTAAATGTATATCAATAGAAAGACACAGAGCTCTTCTTATCAAAATAGTTATTCAAACTAGCCAAGAATTCTTATTAGCTAATACTAAGAGCTTTTGACTATAGTATTTAAAGGTAGAGGGGTAATTTTGTGAGTACTATTTAGTATAAGCATATTGTGGGTGCGTATGGTGGGTGCGTTCTTCCCTCTCCTTTTCCTTTTCCTCGCTCTCTCTTCCTCGCTCTCTCTCCTCCCCTCACTGGATACACTTCCAGTTTATTTCTTTTTTTTCTTTTTTTTTTTTAAGGTTAAGCAGCAAGGGTTGATACTACGACTTAGATACACAAAGCCCATTTCCATTTAATTTTTACACCAAGCTCATCTTTTTGGTGCATAGAGAAATGTAGTTGCTTTAGTACAATATTGGGGGAAAGTTTGAGTCTATTTCGCAGTCATTTCACACCGCAGTTACTCCATCCAATTCACCTTCGCAGTTACTCTTCGCAGTTGCTCTATCTTCGCAGTCGATTTAGTAGACAGTCAATTTATAAGACAGTCAATTTATAAGACAGTCAATTTATAAGACAGTCAATTTATAAGACAGTCAATTTATAAGACAGTCAATTTATTAGACTCAATTTATTAGACTCAATTTATTAGACTCGATCTTGTTCTACTCGATTCTTCTTTATCCATTGTGATTTATAATTAGAATGCTCTAGTTAGTATTTATATAGTATTCATTGTTCTATTTAAAATTCATTGTCTTCATCTATTGTCTACTTTATTGTTGTGTATTTTGGTGTACACTGTGAATCTATATGTTATCAAATAGTTTGAGAATGGTCCTACCAATTCGAGGTCCAAAACTTGGAGAGAGATAAGAGAAAAAACTTCTACTCTTGTGAACATACCTCCTCGACCTACATTTATGACTCTTGTGACTATATGACTGGTAATACAATGGTGCAGTAGAATACACCATACAATGCGCACCCACTATAACCGCAGTACCGAGCCACATAACTTCTATTTTTATTGTTTAAAGCTAATTGTTTTTTTTGGGTTGGTTTTTATTGCTCAGAAAGAAAAGAATGAAGCTTTTCCTACTTATAGAGACTAATCCAGCTTCTGGGAGGGGACTACTGTGTATTGAGGTGTATGCTGAGCCTTTTTACCGCCAAAATAAGATACAAAAAGGTTTCATGTGATCTATAAATGAACCTAAGTATTAATCTTGGTTTATCCAAAAATGTGAACCCTCTAATCTTGTATTATTATACTAGTTGCTTTTTATATTATAGTGTTTCCAGGCTTAACCTCTATTTCCTTTGGTAACTTCTCCGTCTACCATTAGCTGTATTATAGTTACATAGTCTCCCGTCTCCCTTGATGGCTCTTTAACCATACCCCTGTTTCTTGACTTATACCTTTAGTAGTAAAAAGAATTGGACTGGTTCATTATTGGCCCTGTAGTAGCTGATAGTTCATATTGGAACTATACATAATCAATAGATGTGCTACTAAGATCCCCACTACAAAATACTTAAAAATAATAGCTGGATAGACTGGGGCCAATTGATTGATGTTTCCTGGGTTGAGTGATACGCTATTATTAGGATTTGAATGAACGCTTTGAATTGGTAGGTCTGATTGATCATTGATAACGCAATTAGTATGCATTCATCGTCGGACGCTTTTGTCCAAATCTACTCATTTAATGTACTTGTCCAAAGAACTTTTGTCTAATGTACTGTCAACTATTTGTCTAATATTTGTCGATTGCTTAGGTAATTATCGCCTGATCACTTGGTTGAAACTCTAATAATTCTTGGTGGTAGTGTTATCTGCACAACTATTCATGCACACCTTGATCAAAACAAAAAAAAAAAAAAAACTCGCCTTGGCCACTATCTTTCTTTCAACCCCCCCTTTTTCCCCTTAAATCCATATACTATAATCTAGAAAATCCATGAGTTCTTTATAAAATACTCAGTGGTGAAATAGTGGACTGATTTGGGTGTACTGCACCCGTGCACCTTTTGACATGGACCGTAGTGCATACAGCTCAGCCAGCCGCGCCCGGAGTGCACCCGAGCTAGTATATAACCTCGCGTGATTCTGGAGCCCGCTTTCTACTCCACGTCAAAAGTCACTACTCTACAGAGCAAATACTACAACAGGTGTCATATCATCCACACATCGTCCCGCAACCATACTGTACCTGAAACATTCCTCAAGCAACTGCAACATGCTAGAAACAGAACAAGGTATGTTCTTCGCATCCTTCACGGCCCCCCTCCTTTCTTCCCAACTCTACTAACATCCAGAAGTCATTTACGACATCTCCGACAAGCCCAACACACGCAGCCGGTTTAGCTGGGTCAAGCGGCTAGTACAGGGGCAAAATAGAAATACCGTGGCAGGCATGCGTGGGCCTCCACACCAACACAATATCGAACTGCGCCAGCAGATTAAACACCAGCAGAACGGACATCAGAACGGACATCAGAATGGCCACCAAAATGGACAACAGAACGGGACCCAAAATGGACATAATGTAACTCAAAATGGACATCACAATGGACATCACAATGGACATCACAATGGACATCACAATGGAAACCAGGCCTCTGCACAACACCGTCCTACTGAACGCCATGCTGAACAACATACCGAACGCAACCCCACTGAACGTAATGGACATCAGGCTGAACGTCAGAATGGGCAATCAAACACCGAACGCCAGAACAGTGAGAACCAGGGACAACAGAATGGACAGAACCAGGGAGAGACCCGGAACGAACAGCAGAACACTGAGCACCAACTTAATCCTGAACACGGACAGAGCCACAAGTTTGGCCCCACGAAACGTATTCACGAGTTCAGCGACGAGGAGTCAGTATCCATGCTATCAGACAACGTCAGCACGACGCCTTTGAAGCTGGTGATTTCTCACACTTCCACTACCAACCCACCATCGGTTTTGAGCGGGGACGTTGCGCATGAAAATGTTTCTGCCGTCGCCTCTACAGCCGAAACATCTCTTGCCCCTAGTGGTTATTTATCAGTGACTCCAAGCACACCCCAAGGACGTATCGATCGAGAGCGCGAGAGAGAGCGCGATAGCGAGTCGATTGTTACTCTTGCAAGTTCATCCCGCAGAGCCCGAAGACGCAGTTTGGACGATAACTGCAGTTTGGCCGGCATAGCTCCATCCAGTATCATGGAGCGGCTTCTGGTACATGCAGCAGCGCCACCACCAGATGCAGACTCCATCGATCAATAGATATTAGCCAGGGCCAGAGGTTCCGATGATCAAAGGTTAAAGATTGGAGGTTTGAGGGTTAGAAGTTAGAGGTTTAGAGGTTTAGATAGATTTACTAGAGATGGGATGGCAAATGGGGGCTAGTGTTGACCAGTGTTGACCAGTGTTAACTAGTGTTGACTAGTGTTGACTAGTGTTGACTAATGTTGACTAATGTTGACTAATGTTGACTAATGTTGACTAATGTTGACTAATGTTGACTAGTGTTGTGCTGAACAGTGCTGACTGATGTTGACTATTATTGAATAGTGTTGAATAGTGTTTGGTCACCTCGGTCAAAGGGTGGCTAATATGGCCAGTACATTGGCCGGTATTTTCAGCTTGGCTGAAACTTCGACATGCTGGGACATTATCAGGAAGACTTTGGTGCGCGATGTCATCGGACATCCGCGTAAAGATGTATAAACCCAGTGTTCCATGCCAGCATGTATGCAGAATAGAAATGGATCATGATAGGAGGTCGATAGAATGTAGATAAGCGAGAAGCGTAGAGTATGGATTTTGGATATTACAGTATAGCTATAGAATAGCTATACAGAGAACAGAGAAAACTATGGAGGGAAGTTTATAAAGTAGGATAATGAGAGTGAGAGTGAGAGTGAGAGTGAGAGTGAAAGTCACAGCATAAAAAAGACAGTGTAGAATTTGAATAAAGACAACATCAGAGTATACATATTTTGTCATGTTAAAGTAAAAATATTTTTGGAGTAGAGATTTAGAGTTAATAGAGAATTGAAGGTAGTAGAGAATTACAGTATTACTGGAGTTGGAAGTTGGTGGAGTGGGGATAGGAAATAGTAGGGATGCGTATGACAGAGGCTGGTATTACATAGGAAGGGGGGAGGTGCGGTTAAAAGCCCAACATGCCCGCACGGAACCATGCTCGGCCTGATTCACCGCGCAATGTATAGCGCCTAACCTCGATAAGACTCGAAGGCATGGATGACAGAACAATGGAACGAGATAACAAAAACAAAAAGGGGGAAAAAGGATAAGGTATTACACAAAAGATGACTTCAAAAAAATAAACAAAACAAAGCGAAAAGAAAGGAAAAGAAAAGAAAAGAAAAGTAGATGGTTTGATAGAGTACAATAAATGTAAGTGATGTTTTTTTTTCTTAAAAAAAGCGTCTTATAATTGTGTTAGAATGGGAACTCGGTGGTGCATTTTGATGGTGTATTTTGGTGGTGTATTTTGGTGGTGTATTTTGGTGGTGTATTTTGGTGGTGTTGGGTATTTTTGGTGTGAATGTTTTGTGGATATTTCTGTGTACTTTTTGTGGATATTTCTGTGTAATTTCAATGTGTTTTCGGTTGGGGTATTGCGTATTCTTTGATATAATTTTAATGCGTTGTTGGCTGGTATAGTGAGTGCTTTTTATACGATGATAAGTGTAAGGAGTAGAGAAGTGAGGTAAAGTGGAATAAAGAAGAGAAAAGAGAATAAAGTGGCATAGACTGATAGCGCGCTGGTGCGCGATGGCATCTGTTGGGTGCCGTCTGTGAGCATTGTCTTGGGGAAGGCTCGAGTATGCATAGAATGAAGTGGGAAACAATAGAGAAGAAATAAAGTTGATTGGTCAGAGAAGTCAAAGTCACGATCAGGATTCCAAATTTAGATCTCCTAGGGTTGGTATAAAATTTGGTCCATTTGTATTCAGTTCCATGGTCATGTTCATAGTCACATATTTTAGTGTATATTCTATCACTGTAGCCATTAGTAATATGTATGTGTTCATTGTTAGTGCTGATTGTTATTGTTGATTCTTATTGTTGATTGTTAGTGCTCATTGTTAGTGGTGATGAGGGTGATGAGATGAGATAACGGTGTGTTTGATCTCAGTTGGTTCTGTTAGTTAGTTAGTTAGTTAGTTAGTTGGTTGGTTGGTTAGTATGTTCGATTGATCTGGGATGGTGTTTTCTTAATAAGTTTCGGACTTGGTAACCGCAATTTCTGGTATTCCCATTAGTCAGGTCATACGATATGCTTAGTAATATTACAAAGTCTTGGTAGATGAAACAAAGCTCAAACTGCAAAGAAGATATATCAGGTACCGCTCTATAACATGCACATCACCCCGCATCCGGCTTTTTTTCACCCCAAATACTATAGATCAAACTCTACTTCCTAATATAGATCTGTCTGAATGCTGAATGTTCCTTTTGGGCCTCCTAGCAATTGCGCGTTCTTCTGGATGAAGCCCGAAACGCGATTCGGACTCCGACTGCAGCGCGCGACTGCATATACCTCGAAAAAACTTCCCACATGCTGCACTAATTGCTCCGTGCCGGCTTGCCCGTGGGGTGTGTTTTAGTGGAAATCCGTTCCAAAAAGGGGGACAATGAAGGAACTAAGCAAATACCTCGGAAGAAATGTAAAGATGTTTATGTGCAGGTACCCGTTTTAAACGGTTTCTCTCTCCCAAAGTACTTGTCTGGCGGTTTACCCCCCACAACCCCGGTTGCCGCCCCATGATTGCCCCACCCTGCGATCATGCATGACGAGGTGACTATATACCACACCCCTGCACACATTGCGCAGGCACTTGCAGCTGCAGAAACCCAAAATTCTGGAAAACCAGGCCACCAACCACTATTTAAGTATCCACACCTCCCCTACTCCTGGGCACGCGCAACGTCTTTTTTCTTTTAGTCTGTGTGTGGGTTCATTGCATTTTTTGCTTTGTGTCTTTTCATTTCTTGTTTGGCCTGACCCGCGGTCTTCTCAACGACGCAAAAGCTCGATTGCTTTTGTTTTTTTGTCTCCTATTCACCTAGAGTGTGTCTTCCGTTTTCTTCCATTCACCTTCCATTCATCCCCCTTCATCCCCCTTCATCCCCCTTCATTCCATCCCATTTATCCTATTTACTTCCACCCTCTTTTCAATGACTACTCTTACTTTGGCCGTGGAAAATCACTTCCCTCCTGATGTTGCCCCTGCGTCCTCGCAATCTTCGCTATCTCACAAATCCGTTCCCTGTTCCAGGCTGGCTCCCGGAACCTTGGCCGATATTTCCTCCATTTACCTGTCTTCGTTGCCGGACCTAATCCCTTTGAAAAAAGCGCCTGCCGTTCCGCTTTCCTTGGCGGAATTGCCCAAGGATGACTCGGTCTTGTCGGTGCTGTGGGTCCGCCCTGCTCAGTCTGTGACGCCACACTCCCAGTCATTGACTTTTCCTCAAAGACTGCTCAAGAAATTGGAATTGTCCTCGGAGAATTTGGTGGTTCCTTCTGAAAAGTTGGAATTGCCTTCGGAAATACTGCCATCTGAAATGCTGCCATTACCTGTGGAAACACTGCCCTTGCCCGTGATCCCATTGGAGTCCGGATTTCCTGATGTGCTGCCTACGAACCTCACCAAACCTTTTATTGCCGAAGCAATACCAGAACCGGATGCAACTCTAGTTGAAGGCCCTGCTGATAAGCCCCGAGCTATTTCTGAAGGTGCGATCCGCACCCCGTTGAAGAAGTTGAAGCTGTCATTGAAGCTACCCCATCTTTCTAGAGTGCAGTCTGCGTCTCTGCTTTCGCCCAAATCCGTCAAGTTTGCTTCTAGACTTGAGAATGTCAAGATGTTCGATGGTAAGGACTCGCCCTCCTCTGTCTCCCTCCAGAACACGCCTTCTGGCTCCCCCAACGCATCAACCAGCTTTGTCAACGACTATTTCTCAATTCCTCGGTCTTTTGGTGACTTGATGTTATCTGACTCGGAGTCCGAATCCGATGACGAGGTTGCCCAAGAAATGCTGTACAGAATCAACAGCTCCAACTTTGTGGCGCCCAAAAACATCTACGATAAGAAGAAACATGCAGTGTACCTCCAAAAAGCTGTTCTTTCTGCTGACAAGAAGTCCCTTGTTCTTATTGTCATGTGCCAAAACATTGCTTTCGAAAAAGCACTCTCCTTGAAGTTGACCTTCAACGACTGGAAAAGCCAGTTAATCTTCAATAACGCTGTGTATGTGAGTCTGTTTGCATCCGCTAACTTCGACCAGTTCAAATTCACAATTCCCCTTACACACTTGCCCTCGGCCATCAACCCCCAATTCTGCATCAAGTACACTGTTAACCATTCCACTTACTGGGACAACAACGATGGGCGCAACTACCACTTCTCGCTTTCTGCCGTGGCCAAAGCAAAGGCTAGCTCCAGAGATAAGATTGCCTTGAAGGCAAGTTCCAAAGACACCTTTTCCTATAAACCACCCATATTCTCCCAAACGGCGTCCTTCCATTTGGATCTGGACACCAACACCCCAAAATCAGAACCTGCAGGCAGGAACGACCGGTCCACCAATGCAGATATCCAGGAACTTGTCAATAAACTCCAGTCGGTGAAGGAGTCTACCGAGAGCTTGCCGGTTTTGGCCAGACCCATGTTGCTGCGTTCCACTTCGTTGCAACCTGAACCAAGACCGCTTTCTTCCAGAAGAAGCTCTTTGCAAACATTGAGACCTAGGTACTCCAAGTCTTACAAGAGCAAGACTGTGGAGCCAGAGTCTCCACTTGGAAATAAGGGCTCGGACAGAAATTCGCAAAGTGTGGACACCAGCCCAGTTCCAATGAGTGTTTCCGATGCAGCATTGCTGCAGTTGAGCAGCACGAACACTAAGAACTACGTTGCCAAGCCTGTGGACGACTTAAAACCTTTAGAAATCGGGTCGATGTCGTACGCAGACTTGCTTCAAAAGTACTGCTTCAATGGAGCTCAGAACAGCTCTCAATCGGCAGTGTCGTCGCCGTTTGAGTCCATGGCAAGTTCGCGCAATAGCTCCAAAACCTCTATGAACTCTGAATACGGAGGGCACAGTTCGCCTTTCCAATATTCGTCGGGTGCATTTTACATCTAGGATATTTGACCCATTGAGCTTTCGTAGAGCTTACTGTCATTGTCAACATCTGCCGGAGATGCTGCATCCAATAAGAGATGCTCCAACATGTTCCTGTGGGTGGCCTTGACAGTCCGCATAAGCATCTCAGCTACTTCACTTTGTTAGTGAAATCATTAGCTGAGTGAATGATTTCCTGCTAGACACGTGACTTACGACCTTTGGTCACAAGTCATCTTTATAATGTTTGTTAGAGAAGAATTCTACATCTTCAGCCCTTAGTTTCATGTCTGATGGCATCTATGTAGTCCAATGCACTTCTAATGTAGTCTATTCCATTAAATACACTTAGTTGTATGTCTAGCCACAGGTTCATTAGCCATACTAGGAAGGCCTTTAGGTAGAACGCTTCCAATTTGACAAACAACATAAATACCCAGATCAAGGTATGTTTACTTCAAGTATCTCTGAGGGCTCCATACAAGACTACGATTTCCTTAGTAAGTATACTCAGCTCTACATGTCAAGTCATCAGTCATTTCACTAATACTATATTCACGTTTTGATTTATGGTTTTAAATTTTCATTAAATCCCAACACTAGTTTTTACGACTCTTTTTAGTACTCTTTCTAGTACCATCTGTATCAAATAGTGGATAAGAATATGTGTATAATAATACAGTGTGGTTATTAAATTGTCGAAAATAGTACATAATATAGAGGGTCTTTCATTGTGAGGGTACATAGTGTATAAGTATTATACAGTGTACAGTGTACAGTGTAGAAACTAGTATTTACTATAGAAAGTGTTTTACTGTGGAACATATTATAGTGTAGAATATAGTGTAGGAATTAAGCAAAAGTATTTTCAAGACTACAGTTACAACATTTTCTAAATTGGAGTTGATACATAGTTGAGTGTACTTAAATGTATACAATGTGTTATGTAGCGTAGAAGGTATCATGCTGTAGAGTATAGTGTAGAAAGTATAGTGTAGAAAGTATAGTATGCAAGACTATACGTTGAAAAAGATTCTCCACTAAAGAAATTGTAGTATCTCTGGGATTCACTGTCTCTTGTGGTATACTCCTACAACCTTACAGTACTGTCTCTTAATGTACACCTTACTGAACCCTACACCCTCATACTCCCTTACATAGTGATATACAAGAAGTGAGTTGATTTAATAATTGGAGACTACTGACTGATATACACAATCAGCATTACAATATACACAATCAGCATTACAATATACATATACGTATATATATATATGTGTCATTAGGTTTAGGTCTTTTGGGTATTGTAATGGTAGTCATGTATACAGCCCATACAGAAGGTCTTTAAGTGAATAAGAAATACGAGCCAGTTAAAGTACAGTTGAATTAGTGTGAATCAAGTTGTTTCTTATATAACTTTAAGGAAATCCCCTAAATTTATACATCTCTTTTATCTATTTTGTAGAACGCTTTTGGTGATTGATGTCTACCGAGATACTAAGCCTGAACTGAGGGCTGGACTGGGTGCAGTTATGGATACCACAAACTCTCTAAAGTTCTTTAAACTCCATAAATTAATCCTTTGGAAAAACCGAAATTACTCCACGTATATTTATTAAAACGGGAAAAAGCAAAAAAAAAAAAGGTACTTTTACATTGGGCTTTTTATTTCTTGGGGTGGTTTGGTGTACGGGTCTAAATCTATATTATTATGAGCCCGGCGCTGCTCACAATATTAACAACATCCGTACACCGCTTTTGCAGCAATTTAGTCAATCAATTGACATACTGAAGACAATGGATAGATCAGAAGAATTTCTGTATTTAGTGCATCAATTTTCAAGAAATTTCTATTAAAGCAGTTATATATATTAGGCTTGAGCAAAGATTTCGAGAAAAGTTCCAGTATACTCAGATATCGTGAGTGAGTAAGTCAGACTTTAATCGTAAAGTATACATGAAAAGGGATAATATTTTCGGAAAACAAAGATTTTCCGATATCTCTTAAGCATAGTTAATCAATGATCACAAAATGGACTGTATACCCAATATTTTTTTATGAGGTAATAATTACATATGTTCGAATATACAGTGCTAGACTAGACTTATAAGTCAGTATAGAATGGATGCAATACATAATAACTACAAGCACTTAAGTGTAATTAACAATGACTCTGAAGAGAAGTAAATTCTTCGTATAGAAAGTAGACAGTGAAATTACTTGCAGCTTATCTTTTTTTTCTACATGAGAGTCTTTGATTCTATTGAGAAAACGCATTAGGTCGCATTAGGTGGAGTTCTTATCGCTCAGTCCTTGAAGTCTGGTGCTCAAGTGTTAGGACAAATTCTACGAGCACTACAAAACCTACGAGCACTATAAAGAAAAATAGTTACTCTAAGATCTTGGACTCATTTAGATCCATATATCCAAACAACCTAGTTTACTCTCCAACTCCTATAAATTTTTTTAGACATATAGTGTGGTGAATGAGGATTTGGGTTGGGTATGGTGGGTAGCATTTTCAGCCAGTCGCGCAAGGTGAGCCACAGAACAAGCCATAGCAAGAGCCATTGCAGAAACCATTCCAAGTAAAGGGTACTATACAGGCCCAGCCCACTACTATACAGGTATAGTCTACTATTTATATATAAAAGAAAGTAAATGTAAAAGAATTCAAGATTATTTAAGCCTTCAATTTACCTACTTGATATTTTCATAAATCCATAATGTGGACATCTAATCTATGACGCGAAAAAAATATGTGCGCCATCACAGATTGCTACTACTGAAGACTATACTGAAACCCACACTCTCATACTACTTGTAAACTACTGAAGATGACTTTTGAATATGTGAGAAAAATCCTATATGATTAACAGAGATATAAGTAATCTTTGTATTTGAAGTAAAAGGAATATGAAGGTACGGGTGTATCGGAAGCATTAGTTCCTGAAGCATTAGTTCCTGAAGCACTAGTTCCTGAAGTACTAGTATCTAAGATTCAGTACACTAAAGCTCCTTTCATAAATAGAGTTTTTTGTCCATTCGTCATAAAGACAGAAGACTTATACGGGGATATGATTATTGATTAGAATCTTATATCGATATTTATTATTGAAAGACTGGACTTGATGAATCTTGTACCAGTCTAATCTCATTTATCTCATAAATTCTCACCTCTACACACCTCACACATCATATATCGTTAGTCCCATTATCCTGTTTTACTCAAACAATACTACATATAAATAGAAATCTAAGGTGTGGTTTGGATTAGTCACCGTCACATGGGATACGGAATCCTGCACACCACACACACCACGCACCCCGCGATACACCACCAGGCTCACCATCCAATCTTGTCCAACTAACAATGACTTTTGGATCCAAAGCTGCAGAGAGACTCGCCAACAAAATCATCCTCATCACCGGAGCTTCTTCCGGAATCGGTGCCGCCACGGCTCACGAGTTTGCGGCAGCTGCTCAAGGAAACATCAAGTTGATCTTGACTGCTCGGCGTGAGAGCAAGTTATCCGAATTAGCCTCGGAATTGAGCAATGCTTATAAGCCAATTCAGGTTCACACGGCCAAACTCGACGTTTCGGACGCTGCCTCCATCAAGCCCTTTTTCAGCAATTTGCCTCGGGAATTCTCCGATATCGATGTGTTAATCAATAATGCCGGGAAAGCGCTCGGAAAGGAAACCGTTGGCGAGATCACTGATGAGGACCTCCAAGGAATGATTCAAACCAACGTTTTGGGCTTGATCAATATGACCCAGGCAGCATTGCCCATTTTCAAGGCCAAAAACAGCGGAGATATCGTTAACATTGGCTCTATTGCTGGCCGCGAGGCTTACCCGGGAGGAAGTGTGTACTGTGCATCTAAGGCAGCAGTCAATTTCTTTACTCACTCGTTGCGAAAGGAGTTGATCAATACTCGCATCCGTGTGTTGGAGGTGGACCCAGGGGCAGTGGAGACGGAGTTCAGTTTGGTGCGTTTCCATGGTGACGATGCTGCGGCCAAAAAGGTCTATGAGGGCACCACACCTTTGACTGCATCTGACATTGCTGAAATTATTGTGTTTGGGGTATCAAGAAAGCAAAACACTGTGATTGCGGAGACGTTGGTGTTTCCTAACCACCAGGCAGGCGCCTCTCACGTATACCGGAGAGAATAGATGCTTGGAAATATTGCCAATGACTCAACGAAGAACGCTAAAAACTGAGCTGTTCCAATGTCTTGCCTAATTTGGCGGCTCCATCTGCACTCCCATCAAGCGTTATCTTGGCGCGGTTCATCTCAAGACCCGCTAGAAGCAAGCACGCCTTGCACACCTTATTGGAAGTGATGTAACCACACTTTTCGCAGGTATTACCGTCCTTTTTTTGCAATGCCACGGATCCATCGGGAAGGATTTCCTGCTCGTCGTTCTTGACGTTTCGTTTATACTTCTTGGTGACCTTCTTCTTTTTGTTGGCCAAAACAAGATGTTCCCCCGAATAAATTATGTCCATGATACAAGAAGGCCGAATAGCACCCAAGCCCTTGAGAAGTTCACGAGCAGTGCCTCGGAATGCCTCGGGTGCATACGTGCACTCGGTGGAAAAGTAGTCGAGTTTCTTGTAGTGTGCATAGAGCACGATTTCCTTCTGGTACGAATATTTGAACGGCTTGGACCGTTTGATGGGCAGACCAGCACTCTGTGTTAGGATCGACGTCAGACTCTCCAACCGTGCAGTATCACCTCGTAAGATATTCATAAGAACCGTTTCAGCCATATCATCAGCATTATGGCCTGTGACCACATGGTTGATCCCCAATTTGGCAGCGCCTCGGTCAAGAGCTTGTCTTCTTAGAACACCACAATATGTACAACTGCTCCTGATTCCGGCACAGGACACGATCTCGTCCATCAGCCAGTTGTAGAGGTCTTTATACAGGACGATCTCCAAGTCCATATCATATTGCTTTTGGTTACGCTTGACGGTAGCCAACGAGTCATCTCGGTAACCCTTGATACCTTCATCGATAGAAAGAAGTACTAGTTCAAGCCCATAGTCGTACCGTTCATTGAGGGTTTTGAGCACTGACGCAAGTACTGTAGAGTCTTTTCCTCCAGAAGCTCCAATAGCCACCCGACCACCCCTTTGAAAGAGGTTCGCAGAAACAATAGTATTATGGATTTCAGTTTCAAACACAACGTAGAAGCACTCTTTGCACACTTTCTGGAGATTTTTGGGGCGCTTGACCACTGCCTTGCGCCCATGGCAGAGCTCACAGAGCGAGCTCACTTTAAGTGGGCGATCCTTTCTTTCCATAATAGTCAAATAAAAATTTAGTCTATAATTAGTTTGTGTCTGGGTTTGAGTCCAGAAGATTTAGGTTTTTTGAGTCCTGTGAAGGTGGATGAGTGGCAGAAGTAGAGTGGAACTGAGAGTAAGTGTGATGTAGTGAGTAATGATCATGAGGCTGATGAGATGCGCACCCGTACACCAGGTAATCACATAACACTATTCCATTAAAAATCTCTTTAGATGATGAATAGTCAAGGTGATTAATAGTATGGTGTAGATGATGAAGAGTAGTGGAGATAGTGTATATTGTAGTGCTTATAATGAGTTTTTGTCTCATTTATTATTGTGGGGTGAGGTATTGGAGAAGGGCCAGATATTACTATACTATGTGTCCAAGTACTATCTATAGAGACCAACAATAATAAATGTATATCATTTTATAGATGTAATGAAAAAAGTGATCGTTTTAAAAAAACTCTCTTTAGAATTTCTGTGATTATAATTTTTACTTGATGGTGTACTGATGAACTGGAGAGTATGTGAAGTGTACTTGAATAGCTGCGAATTCCACGCTGATGACTATGGTTGCACCCCTACACTAGTAGGAAATCACCAGAATATTTTTTAAAGGAATCTACAGCCTCTTCTTTACCTTTATTTTCAATTACACAATGAATCAATGAATCAATTAATCAATTAATCAATTACCTATGCCTATATACTTATTGTCATTGATATTAAAGTAATGGTATTCAGTATCATATTTGTGTGATTGGCCAAAACCTATAGACGGATATATATTTTAGATGTGTTGACGACTATAACTATACAAAGCATTTATTTATTAAAGCCGCTAAAACTGTAATAGAGAAGTTCACGTTTTTTTTTGACGTCTTAAGATCTTATCCATATCCATGAGAACTGTTTCTCTCATTGGAGTTTCTCTCATTGGAGTTTCTCTCATGGGAAGTTGTATACTTTATGGAGATATCCACTCGAGTGATTGATATTTTTTTATTTAAACTTTTGAAAGGCAGTCAATATCTATATTTAACAATCAGCTATCAATAATAGAATCAATATCGTCAATATTCCCTTTTTCCTACCATCTAATGAGCACGGTTCACTATACCTTAGATATTAGTGCGTGGTGAGCAGACAAGCACCCATAGCATTATTCTGGACATGAGTGCGGATCAATCACAACTAGCCAGACAACAACAGAATAGAAGCAACAGGACTAAATTCAAATATTAATATTCAAAAAAAAAAAAATCATAATCACAGTAATACAGAACCAGAACCAGAACCAGAACCATTTCGGTACAGAAAAATCATTTCAATGGATCAAACCCCCGAATTGTTATGAAATCAGTATTTATCATTAAGTTATGTTTTACAATGGCATGTAATGGCATGTTTATGAACACTTAGAGATAGCATTTCGTCTGAATTTCGCAGGCTTTTTTTATTTCATTATTTATGGGACTGGCTCAGTTCCATTTCCATGGTTGTAACTTCCGCGCACTTTTTTCGTGCCTTCTCTTACAGTATCGCACCTTTTCTCGTCCCCAGTCTCTACTGTGCGAATCCCAAGGTTAAAGAAGTAGTGTAATAGAATGACTAGTGCAATATGATGAATGGTACAATATGATGACTAGTGCAATGAAAAATACACTCACAGATGTAAAAAGAGTGACTTCACATTATTTGAAGAAACTTTTGATTACCAAACAAATCCTGTTTCCTGAATACAATGATATATAGTCATCAGGTTACTTCTCTACTAAGCTTTTGGTGAACATACTAGTATGGAAAACAAAAGTTTGACACTTCCACATTTTTATTTATTATTATTTTTTTATTTGTTGGTTATCTTTTTCTTTTTTTTTTTTTTCTCCTTCTCGATCTTGACACTTTTTTGTAACAAAATAGTGTCCGTAAGTTGTTAAAAGTGTAGTTTGGTTGAAATTGTAATTCAGTGTGAGAGTGCAGTTTTGTTGCAATAATGTCAATTGTGAGCCTGAAGTGCATGTAAGTGTATAATAATAGAGGTGGTCAGTAAAAAATATATTTAATATAAATTATCGTATTTCGAAAAATATAATAAACTGAATTAGACTAAGCAGCGCAAATTCATCTCTTCAAAAGAAATCTATTTACTACTTTATATTAGTGTGGAATTGGTTGGGCTTAGGTAGTCAACAATATGGTCTTAATCTTCCTTTCGCGCACATCTACCTCCTACATTTTCTCAGACCATACTTAACAGCCTGAATTCAACAGTCTGATTTTAACAGTCTGATTTTAACATCCTGAATGTAACATTATTACAGCTCCACTTAAGGAAAAAAAAACTTTATTATTAGAAGAAGTATTCTGCATATGGTTATATAGATTTCAATTATGATTCCGCTGCCTATGTATCATATGGTTGTTTTGGTTCTGTTTCAGTAGGATACTAGTATGGAGCACAGAGTCAAACATCAGATAAAATTCATTCTGTCATACATATAATCCTAACAGTTATATTACAGTTCTTCCTCTTTTTTTTTTTATTTTCCTTTTGTTTTTCTTATGATAGATTTTTCTCTCGAGTCTCTCGCGTTTTGAGCCCGCATGCTTCTTTAATCTTGCACACTGGTTCAAATATCAGCAGCAATCAAATATAAATCATAAATAAAAAACACACCCCAAATTCATTAATCAATTTCAAAATCTACACGGATCTATTAAACATTGGATTCGAGACATGTCCGTCTCTCATGCTATAAACTTCAGCCTGAACTCAACTCAAGCAGTCACTTGAAACTCATCGTTGTTGGTGTTGATATTGGCATATCTAAACTTGCTGTTCTCCTCCTGTAAGATCTCCTTTTGCTCCTTCTGCTCCTTCTGCTGCTGTTGTTGCTGTTGCATCACTTGCTTTCTGAAGTGGCCGTTGGATGATGTTTGCTCGTTCTTCTCGTTCAACATGCCCACCTTCTCGTTCATCACGATGGCCAACTCTTGCAATCTGCTTCTTTGAGGTGCGTCCGTAGAGAAGTTGATGAAGTTGTTGGTCAAAGATCCTTGGAACTCGCCTCCATCAAGCATCTTCTCAATGATACCGGTAACAACACTTTCTTCGAGCTGGAACATGGTGGCCAACTTCTCCACAGACAACTTGGTGAAAATCGACTGGTAGGTGAAGATATAGGTCCTCAAGCCCTCCATCTGCAACTGGTTCTTCAACATCAGCAACAAGGCATTGGTGTCGGGTACCAACTTCCAGATTTTTATGGATGACAATAATTCGTATGACTTGGACCAGTTTCCTCTCTGCAAGTACTTAGAAGCATAGATCAAGTGATCTTTGATACTCTCTGGAGGTCCCGTGAAGTACTGTCTGTCGTGGAACTCCAATTTGCTCTTGAACGACTTGATATTCGTTTTGCGTTTAGAGTCTTTGGACGAGTTGGAGGCGGCGGCCAATGCTGGGATCTCAATCAACATAGAAGCCGTCATGAACACACAGTCCAACAACTCCAAGTTGATGTGCATGTGGAATGGATACAACTTCTGCTTCTCAGCTGCAGTGACCTGGCTGGGGTACTTGTTGACGAAACCTTGGCCCAACAACTCCTTGACTCTCTGCGAGTTGACAATCTCGTTCAAGATCTGGTGAGACTCCTCGATTTCACCGCTCTTGAAAGCTCCCAATCCCAATTGCACCAACGCTCTGTTGTACAATACCTGAACGGACGAATCAAGTTGGTGGATATGGCTGTATAGGTGCGAATTCAAAAAGATCTCTCTGGCCTCGGCGTA
Organism: Metschnikowia matae var. maris; assembly: GCA_002370695.1. Classification (NCBI taxonomy): domain Eukaryota; kingdom Fungi; phylum Ascomycota; class Pichiomycetes; order Serinales; family Metschnikowiaceae; genus Metschnikowia; species Metschnikowia matae. The sequence goes on from NKZH01002354.1 coordinate 232,690, forward strand.
TTTGTCGTTCACAGCAAGGTAGTATGTGTAGGATAACAACGCGGTTGTTTTGTAAATGGGGGCTTCCTGCTTGAACAAGAAGTCCCGCAAGGTGGAGATGACCTTCTGGGGTTCGGAACCCTTGGTGATCAACTCGGAGTTCTCGAGGCCTGATCCGCTCCAAACGTTTTCCCAAGCAGCCTTCTCAACAATCTCGATCAATTGTGCAGGCTTGAAGTAGACGTGGTCCAATCTTCTTAAGACAATTCTGGCCAAGTGCTCGGTGTCGCCTGACACAGACTGCACGTACACTTGGGCACGAACAATCAAGTTGTAGAGGTCGGACTCACCCTTCAACCGTTCAATGTATTCTGTGGAGTGGGGGTCGGTGTTCTGCAAGTACTTGGCAAACTCATCGTCCAAGCGTTCCAACACAGAGGAAATGGAGCCCTGCACCACCTTGACTCCGCTGGCGTTGGCAACGGGTTCCACGTCAATATCGTCTGTAGGGGCGCCGGTTTCGGAGACTTGGTACGAGGAGAAGTTCTTCTCCAAGAGCTCCAAGAAATCAGCGGTATCGGACTCGTTGTTCTTCCACAACTTGACAGGCATGAAAGCCAGGTTGGAACCAGCATCGAACCGCACGGAAAGCAACATTTGGTAGACAGAGATGAGCTCAAAAACGGAGCCGGACTCCTTTGTTTCAGCAAGCAAGTTCTCCAAAATAGAAACCTGCTCGAGCTTGTCAATGTTCTTCTTACCTCTAGTCTCAGCAATGTTTCTCAAGGTGGTGAACACAGGGCTCATGACACGGGCTGTTCCGGAAACGGTACCGACCACGGCCTCTTTACTGTCTTTCTTCTCTTGAGCAGCAATCTGGACAGGCTCCTCGGAATCAAAGGCTTCAGGGTTCTCTTTGTAGAGGTCCATGTAAGGCTTGAACTCCTTGATCTGCTTCTTGACCCTCTGTTTCAATGTATTCAAAGCTCTGCTCTGATCAGCAGGCAATTTTTTCTTGTCCTTATCACTGGAAGTGTCGTTGATGGACTCGTCGAGTTGGGCCAACAATTTGTAGTAAAAGTTGGGGATACCGATCTTCTGCTGGTTGACCCTGACCAACAGCTTACCCAAACGGTCAAATTCAGTAAGAACACCGCTCCAGTTTTCCACATTCTTGGCGTTGAAAATAGCATCAACAGATTCACGGATATCATCCAAAAGCTTCTCCTTGGCAGACTTGACCACCTTGCGGCCCTCTTCTTCGCTATCGGAATCCAGATCACGGCCGCCCTTCAAAAAGTCTTTTTTCAAGAAGTACGAGGGGCCAACGCCACTGTAGTCGGAGTCGGAGTCATCTTCCGAGTCCAGGTCGTCGTTGTCGAATTCACTATCGGTGGAGAACTCTTCAGAGGAAGAGATCAATTCCTCCTCGGTGCTCAACAAGTCTTCCTCGGATGACGAGGACTCAGAGTTGTAACCTGAGGCAAAAAATCTCGACATGATGGGATGAGAGTTTTGGGGGGGGGGGATGCTCAGTATGGGGTCACTAGCGTGTAAAAATGGTGGTTTTGGCAAAATTTTCAGTAGCCCGGTGTGCACGCGCGCAGGGCTCTGGTGCGCGCACGTACACCGGCCCTGGTGTTTTACATCTTCTACAGTACAATAGCTGGTGTAGTCTTAATCATGGCTATTTATACACTATTGGGGCTTTTTTGTAGTATTAGCAATGACTTTATTGGTAATACTGGTTTTGACATTGCTGAGTAATTCTCATCACAATTGCGTATACTAGTCATGGATTGACATGTGTCTTATGCTACGCATAGTATATACTACTGATGGGGACTGACGGGGACTGATGAGTACTGATGAGTAAAAGGTTTCACGTGGATCTGGTTGGTGTTTGGGTATGGAAACTTGAAACTGTTTATTCTTAGGACTCATAACCCAGGTTAATTCCTGAAAAATGAGTTTAACTCCTGAGAATTGAGTTTAAGACCTGAATATCTCGATCTCGGTTTCCGTCACTATGTTCAGTATTGGACCGTCTGGAATGAGTGAGTGGTGGACAATTTGGAATGACTGAATAGTGAACTACAAAGTTTATTGGTCACTTCATTTCAGATCATTGAACCTTTCTTGATTGAAGAACACTCTTCAGAAGAGTATGTGTAGTGGTAGCCACTGTAATGAGTAAAGTCTTACCTTGAGCATGAGTACCAGGAAGCACACATAGTATGGACAGTATAGTCATGGTAAGATTGGTAGGGACAAAGTAAAAACAATCGCAAAGCTCAGTATAGACTCGACTTGGTATAGACTAGTATCACTTTGGATATACTAGCTAGCACTAACCAACACTGGTTCGAGCTGGTAGACTAGAACTGATACCACACAGTTTAGCAGTTGTACTAAGTACTATTGCTGACACCATTCAGCTAGTGGTAGTACTAAGTACTATTGCTGATACGACCCGTTCAGTAGTAATGATGAGCACTCATACCGATACACTCAATACCAAGTACGAGACACCAATATAGGTTCTCGATACTGAGTGAGTATTGAGTATGCGATCACTGAGTGAGTATTGAGTATGCGATCACTGAGTACCAAGTCATTGAAGCTAATGTCAACGAGTACTCTAATGAATAGAAGTTCTGCACTCTAAAAGCATCAAAGGTATCTTCATACTTCATTTCATTTCCCCACTTCTCTCATCAAATTATGATCTCTGTCAATGTGAACATCCATAGTAGTGTGTATAGCACTAGCATTAGACTTTAGGTGTAGCCAAGAAATTGTTTTTTCCTCGATCCTCTATCTTCTCACTCTTAGCCCCACGGTCTTTTTTTCCTCTCCCCATTAATTTGTATCAGTATAGGACCGCACCCGTGAGAACTTAAAGTCCTTTTCGTTTTTCAAGGAGAAATCCACCACCTCACCCTCGCGATCCTCAAACCCAGTACTCTTTTTCCACACCGCATAAAAATTCTGCCACCGGAGCTTGCAATGCTTCAGAATCGTGCCCAAGTTTTTGATCTCAAAATTATAGTGGAACGTGTAGTACGGAACAGATCCCTCATGCACCGTCACATGCACCTTGGCATCGGTAGACACTGTCCAAGTTCCCCTATGAATACGGTGCGGCTCGTCCAGAGGGTCAATACGACTAAGGTCCCTCAGCTCGAAATTAGCTACAAGTCGCCTTAGTTTATTTTCCCTCAGGAGCTGCGGAACCACCTTGTGTGGCTCAAGCCGTGTAAGTGCCGCCACACATTCGCCTCCGGGGTAGAACCGCAAGTAGCGGTAGTAGGTGACCAGACGCACGGGGTTGTTCAAGCTGGACGAAAGCTCGGACCGACCTCCCTCACTATAGTAGTTGACCACACTAATATAACAGCCATGGGTCTTGATGAAAGGCCGATTGTGGATCATTTTCTTCCAGGAATTGTCATATTGGGGCAACACGTGCATGGGGTCCAATGGTACGGGGTTCTCTGCACCAAGAAAGCCCACGTTCTCCTCATATACTTGTCTTGGATATATCAAGTAGCACATATGACGCCATACTTCAGTACTGGCAAAGGCCAAGTAGGCATTCCGCTTACACGTGACGCCAAAGCGGAACCAAGCCTCAGGGTCTTCAGTCAATAGAATCTTCATAATATGGACCCAAATTTCCTTGGGGAGCCGTATTAGCGGCGAAACAGGCACAATATCGTTTTTAGCCGCCAACATCCCTGCAAATCGAACATTCAAGTCTTCAAGGCAGTTTCCATCACTATCCTCTGCACCCGGGGGCAAGGCCTCTGCATCTTCAAAAGACAGTAGAAGCACATCCACATTTATAGCTTTGAGAAGAGCCTCGTCGACTTTTCGAGCAGCGTTTTTGCCGTTTTTGGCCCGGAGGTTCTCGATATTCTCCGGCACTTTCTGGCTCCGGTACACCAAGTCTATCAGCTCGTTGAGCTTAAATGCCTCACGGTAGAGGTTGACCGCATCGGACATAAGGCCACGTTGCTCTTTTTCAGTTGCCTTTTCAAAGAGCACCAAAGCCCTAGCATTTCGATCGGGAGCCACTGCTGTTTCACTCATTTGGGCGGTGAAGACTGGTGTAGGTGGAGTCGCTTTCTCACCCAGTCCAAGGTGAGTGTGGAACATCCTGCGCTGATAGGACTGCAGACTGTCTTATCACTGCAACCTTCCCATTACCTTCCCATTACCCTACCATTACATCTTTTAGACCAATCATTGGGTTTATATAAAGCATACTACTGGGCCATGGTATCATCGTTTAAATGACCACAGAAAAAAACTTACTGACTATTCTTATAAAGTTGTAGATATAGATATTGGTGGTATACACTACAATGGACCCATAATACTCTTTACCACTCATATTGACTATGAATTATAGTTTAATAGCCTACTACTATAAGTAGGACTGAACTAGACTGTTTACTAGGCCTATTTTTATAGACCTATATGAGTCTGGTAGCCGGTGTTTACCATTAAAACGAGAAACAAGCACGGGCCAGTTTGGACTAGTGCTTCAAATGTTGGCACTAGACCGAGCCCGTTACGAACACTGGGCTTGAGCATGTCCTTGTTTAACACACCATTGGACTCGAAAAAAGGTTGATTCAGAAAATCACCAAAGATTGGCTCAAAATAAAACCACTCCAAGACCACTGCCCTCGTCACTGACATTCTGCGACTCATCAATTCCTCCGTGGATCTTCTTGGCCTTGTAGTTGAACAAGTAGTAGTTGAGTATACCATCACCCCGGCCAAACTTGGCATCCTTAATAAAGAGAGGGTTGTCCTGGGACGTCAAGGCGTTGAACACATCCACATTGTATTGCTTGGACGTGATAAGAGCATCAGTCACCAACGCATTCAACCTCTTCTTGTATGTGGCCTTGTCCTCCTTGTAACTATTAGTGGCATAGTAGAACAAGTAGGCAATGCCCAACTCACTGTGAGACTTGTTCCCCAACACCGTGAAGGGAAGCAAGTAGTAGGAGAAGAAGTCCAGGATGGAACCATCGTCTTGTTCCACCACGTACGACTTAATCACACGGTTTTCCACAGAACTTCCCTGAGCAGGGTCCAAGAGCCAGTGCTCTAACTCATGTTTTTCAAAAACCTGCACCATATCAAACTTCTCCTGATACTCGTGCAACAAGTCAAAGACCTGGTCCAAGTCCTTGCGCTCCATAGGCCGGAGTCCACGGGTAAGCGTAGCATTAGGCAACGCGTAGTGAGCCACCATGCCGGCCTTGGTCTGATTGGTTGGTAAGTGAGAAAAACCCACGTCGTAAAGCTTGGACCAGTTCAATGGACGGTGAGTGTATCTGCACGAGGAAAGAGGTGAGGGCAACACCACACCAGCAGTGTACAATGCCTGCCAGATATCTTGTTTGTTGACTCTTCTGGTGATCTCTTTGATCAACACCGGAGCCAACCGCTTGCTGCGCAACTTCTTATGAATACACAAGAAGTTGATTTCCACGGAGGGGATCATATTCCCCGATTTGGTCAACTTCAATTGCACGGGCACAGCCGCAATGAAAGCCACCAACTTGTTCAGGCTCTTAACACGCACACCCACGTGCCAATCGTTGCGCCAGCCAGGCGGCTTCAAAGCCCATTTCAAAAACTCATGGGAGTACTTGAAGCGGAAGGTGGCGTCCTGGTCCTCCACATAGTTCTCACACAAGAGAGTATAAACTTCATCAAGCTGGTCGGTCAGATCAATATCTACAGTCGACCACTCGAAATCACTTAACAATGGCAATGGCTTGTCGGGAACATCGGCCGGGGTCTTGGAGCTATCGATGGGCCCTTCGGAGTCCACCACCTCATTGAGTGCCGGCACCGGCTGGGTCTTCCAGAACTTGTAGTCTTCCATCTGCTTCTCCTGAGACTCGCTGAGAGCCTCGCCCATGGAGATAAGTTTTAAGAGGTCTTCAATGGTTTTGGGGGGCATCTCGACTACTGCTTGTTCGCACTGTTTCTGGTCTCTCTAACATCACTTCACCTCCATTCATTCACGCGCTGCACCACACACTCCGCTCCACGCTCCACTGCTCACTCACTCACTCACTCACTTACATTCCACTCATTTCACACTCACTTTTTACGCTCACTTTTTACACTCACTCTACACACTCAACACACTTGAACGTTCCTATTCCACACTCCTTACATTACACATCAATATAAATTAAATTAATTCTATTTGATTTTATTTAATCTGATTCAATCTAATGTGACTTAGTTCAATTCAAATTAATTCAATTTAATTTATTTACGTTACTTGATATCGACTGTGGACTTGGTAGTGTTATTGATCATACACTGACAGTATATTACTCACGAGCAATGCTTAGTTTTGTTTCTGATAGTAAAGACACTACTCGCAGTTTTTCTTGCCCCATTAGAGATCTATAATTGAATCCTTTTCACTCGCTACAGTCATCAGTACTCAAACTACTCTACAGGTTCTCATTACGACTTCTACACTTTATTAACTTCTACACTCTATTAACTTCTACACTCTACAGTAGCATGAATTCCGTGGCTGATGACTTGGCTATTTCTTCCAATGTTGAACCCATGGTCAAAGCATTGGGGAAGCTAGAAAAGCAAGTCTGAGTCCAGGTCACTCTTCATCCCAGTTACTCTATACTCTGATTCCTCACTAATAGTCTTAGAATCACATCTTCCTATGCTGCTTTGGTTGTCAGGAGTATGCAAGTTTATTTTTCAAAGATGTACTCTTTCCATTAAAGCTTCCTCACCTTCCGTTTTACCACTACATATTATGCTACGATTACTATGCTAAGTAGTACTAAGCTGACTGTGTAACTAATAAGTACTGAAGTGCTTATCCATTGTACTATACTACTTTATAGTATATTCTAGAACTGAACTGCACTATCTACTATCTACTAGAATACTTAGTTACTTAGTAAGTATATGGTATAGCACTATAATCCTAAGCTCACTATACTATACCATACTTCTGTCCTACCATACCTTACTGCACTACACTACTACACTATAGTACTACACTACTACACCATGCTGTAGCAATACCTCATAATAGGGTACTACCCTACTCATTACTCCTCCCACTCATTACTCACCTACTCACTCACTACTCACTCACTCAATAAATACTAACTCCCTCACTAAATAAATACCAACTCACCCACTACGCACTCACTCACCCACTGCTCACTCACTCATGTACTCACTACTACTTAATTTTCTCACTACTCCACACACTTCACAACCACACACCACGCATCAACTACTTTTTACCACACCCACCAACACCTTACCAATACTTTACCAACCACTGCACCAGGCACTTTCTCCATATTTCCAATACCTCCTACCAACGTAACTCGACTGTTGCCTAACCAACCAATCCAACCAACAACCTATCCAACCAACAAACCAACAAGATGGTGCTTAACAAGTCGAAATGGGACCATAAGGCCAAGGTCCAGTACCTTCGCAAACACAATCTAATGAAGCCCAAGGCGAAACCCGAGCCCCAGCGCAAATGGTCGGCCAAGAAACTGGCAGGGCCCGAAGAGAACTTATGGTTGCAGCAGATCCGTAATGGTGAGTATAACGATGGGAACAACGACGACGAAGAATGGACTGCTACTGATGAGGTGATTCTTAACCATTTTTACCCAAACATTTCCGAAGATAACATCCTGGAGCACGAAAAGAGGAAGCTTAAGAAGCAGATCATTGGTATAATTCGCAGCCAAGTTGAGAGCCAGAAACAGGGGGAAGGAGAAAAAGAGGGGAAATTTGGAGATGAGGATGGCGAAGAGGTTGATGGAATTTACTTGGGAACACGGCCTGTGGTACAGGAACGCATGGAAACATCTGGTTCTGATACTGAACCGCTTGAAATCGCTGATCTTGAAACTAAACTCGATGAGTTTATTATTTCCGATTTTGCCCTGCAAAAACCACGGTCACTTTTAAAACAGAATCTCGAGGGGAACCTCTTAGACGAATATGGTATGCAGGATTACCAGTCTACTGTGAAAGATCATGACTATACTAAACCCACGGTGACGCGGGCTCCTAACCTCAACCATTACAGTGCTGATGAATTACATGGTTTTAAAATCGGACAAAGTTTGGATGATTTGAAGCAAAAACCTGTACATCCACAGGCCCGCCTGCTTAATGCTGATGAATTAGAAGAACATGCAGAACGAGCCAAGAAGTCCCAGGATGCTCGATTCCATGACCAAATCAAGAAAAAATTCGGCACGACTACAGAGAAGAAACCGAAGTACCTTGAAATCAATAACTTTAACCCTAACGATGCAAAGCAAATGTCCTTTTTGAACAATAAATTATCACACGTCCTGCACCCAGACCCCATTTCTGCCCAGGACTTGGATGACTTGCTTGGCTATACACAGGGCGAACTGGCGGCCTATATCCAGGATGAAACCAAAGTTCCATCCACTAATCCCCTTGAACTACTTGACCAATTGGAAGCAAGTGATTTGGGTACCAAAAAGAGTGAACTGAAACCAAAGAGAGAGACCGGGGCACTACATGCAGGTCCCTCAGAGCAAAAGTTTCTTGATGATTTACTAGGTCTCTAAAAATGCTGAAAGGGGCAATTTCACTGTGTGTGTTTTTTTTCCTCTTTTGATCTTATTGTGATTAGGATTTGATTTCGATCTGATTTGATTTCGATCTGATTTGATTTCGATCTGATTTGAGCATAAATATTCGGATGATTTGGAGTTTGGTTCAGTGGTTTGGAGATGGAGTCTATGAAACCTGCATATACGCACCCGAAAGATTTTAACCCATCGCGAAATCCATCTCCATCACCAATACCATAATGATCTCTTCCAGTTGCTGGGTCCCCCGGGGATTCGCTGCAGAGTTCCCCGAGAAATACGAACTTGATGATGCAGAGATGGAGAGAATCACTCAAATGGCCAAGCTTGAGCTTAGTGATGCCAAGGAAGACTTGGCTGAAGCCCAGAACAACCTGAACGCTCTCAAATCTCAGAACGATATCGATGATGACTTGAAGGAATATAATCTTGAAAATTACGACGATGATGAAGAAGATCTGACTGGACAAAATGTGGCTTTCATTCCGGGATTATCGGAAGAAGTGCAATTCCATTCTGGAGAGGATGGTAATGACCCTTACCTTACGCTTCCCAGCAATTATGAGGAGCAAGAGGACAAGAAGGAGTTGCAGATTTACCCCACGGATAACTTGGTGTTGGCCACCAGAACCGAAGATGATGTGCTGTACTTGGACGTGTATGTCTACGATGACGGAGCAGGAGCACCTACAGGAAGTGTGGAAGAAGAAGGAGACAAGTTGGACCCGGATGTGGCCAATGGCATGACTAGAGAGTCCAACTTGTATGTGCACCATGATTTGATGCTTCCTTCTTTCCCCTTGTGTGTGGAGTGGATCAACTACAGACCCAACACCGAGAACCTGCAAGACAACGTGGGCAACTTTGCAGCCATTGCCACATTTGAACCTCAAATTGAAATCTGGAACTTGGATTCTCTCGATAAGGCGTTCCCCGACCTTATTTTAGGCGAGGCACCATCGCAGAACTCGTTCCAAAACTTATCCAAGAAGAAAAAGAAGTCCAAGTCTAAAACCAAGAGTCACGTGCTCACCCACCATACCGACGCTGTTTTGTCGTTATCCCACAATAAAATCCACCGCAATGTCTTGGCTTCCACTTCCGCAGATACTACAGTCAAGCTCTGGGACTTGAGCACAGGAACAGTGGTGAAATCTTTTGATAAAATTCACGAGGGCAAGATTGTCAGTACATCACAATGGCATCCTCTGGAAGAGGGCATTTTGTTGACCGGAGGTTACAACGGAGCATGTGCCATTTCTGATGTCAGAATATCGGATGAGGCACAAATGACCAAGTCTTATTACGTTGGTTCCGGACAAGAAGTGGAGAGTGTACGGTGGGGAGCACAACCCGAGATCTTCTACTGTGCTACCGATAATGGTAATGTGTACTGCTTTGACGTGCGTGTGCAGGATAAGCCATTGTGGACACTTCATGCCCATGATGGAAGCATCTCGTCCTTGGATGTCAACCCCAACATTCCAGGAATGCTTGTGACGGCGGCCATGAATGAAAAACAAATTAAGTTGTGGCGGTGCCCCAGCGATGGGAAGGGCGGGCCCACAATGGTGTTGTCACGTGACTTCGACGTTGGAAACGTGCTTTCCACTTCTTTTGCTTCCGACTACGAAGTAGCAGGAAACTTGGTTGTGGGAGGTACTGCAGGTACGCTCAAGATGTGGGATTGTCTTAGTAACCGGTCAGTGCGGGCATCGTTCCAGAAGGAGTTGCAAGAGCTTCAGCAAACTGCTCGTGCTCAGGCTGCTAGTGTGGGAGCAGCATCCCGGATTGCCAGAAAATACCAGGGACAAAACTCCGAGACTTTGATGAGTGTGGAGGCAGGAAAAATGGAAGACGATTCTGATTCCGATGGTGAGGATATGGATGACGCTGGCGACGACGACGAAGAAGAAGATATTTGAGCTGCAGCGAAGTGCAGGTTCATAGAGCATATACAATAATCGAAAGACGATACAAGGAAAGTAGAAATAATCAATAAGTGTCTTTACATGACTATCACCACACTTTGTTTTTGGTATCTACCAGTAAACTTCTTTTCTGCAACGTACTACACTACACCATATCTACACTACACCATGATTTATGACTCTCGGACGACCATTAAGATTAGACCACCCATTCACTAGACATCCATTCACAAGACTACTGAACTCATATCCAGACTATACTCTTTATGATCTCCGTAATGCACCATATTTTACCAAGTATAATTACCATGTTTCTATCCACCTACTATAAATCCTCGAGGTCCTTCATTACCTATGCTCCATTACCCTTTGCTCCATTACCCTATGCTCCATTACCCTATGCTCCATTACCCTATGCTCCATTACTAAACGGCTAGGCTATGGTTTTATTGAGCCAAATCCACAGGTGTACAGTACAGACTACTGACTAAACTGGACTATAGTATAGACTACTGATTGGACTACAGACTGGACTTAGTTGTCAGATCTAACATAGGTGAAATCATGTAATATATCAACTAACAAATAGGTATCCAGCACTATCTTCAATTCATGTCCACTCAGATCCTACAGTTGACTTGGTAATTCTTGTATTGCATTGAACAAGTACTTCCAGTCTATTCCGAGCAATAAATATCACAGTAACCTTTTTAAACATGCGTACTATTGGATTACACCCCAAGTGCCCATTACCCTCTAGTTCCATTACCCTCTAGTTCCATTACCCCCTGGTTTCATTCCTAACATCCAAGCATAGCAGTTAAGGAAACAATTTTATGTTATATGGAGGGAAAGGGAAACTGGTTAAATTCCAGTACTTGGATATGGAAACGGTAACGTGAAGAATGGTTCCAGTACTTTCTACTTCCAATACCTCAGTTTCCCATTACCTTAGTTCCCCAGGACCTATTCTTCATACCTTAAGCTACCCAGGACCTAATACGCAGTGGTCCATTACGTATAGTACAATACATGTTCTAGTTGACTCGTAGTAGTTATAATTCGTAGTGTTGGTGATCGGTACCCACCACTCTATACCCGCATAGATCGCATCCAATCTTCAACAGCACTGACTTTACCCATTCATTCGCAGTACAATTCCCTCGCAGCACTCATTTCCGGTCAACACTCATTCGCAGTCAACACTCACTCGCAATCAACATTAAGTAGTATTTAAATCATTCGCAGCACAAGTTCATGGTTCGCAGTTATTCCCAATATTCAACCGCAGCACCAGATTCAATCCAAATTTAAATGTGGGTTCGCAACTTACAAATAAAAATTTCCACCATTACCTTTTCACCCCACCCAATAAATTACCCTCCACCTCTACCATACCTAACAAATTTAAATAAAATTGAACAAATTTAAACATACCTTCACATCAAAATGTAACTGATTTAATATCACCCCATAAACTAACCATACTAATCAACTCAGCCAAATCATCCAATTCTTATAGTAGTTCTAATAAGAGTTCTAATAAGAGTTCTAATAAGAGTTCTAATAAGAGTTCTAATAAGAGTTCTAATAAGAGTTGTAAGACTGTGTAGTGGGTGTACACTGGATGTACTAATCGCACCTCTTAACCAATACACACCACAAAAGACTAGTTCTAATATTTTCTTCTAAATCCCCTATAAACCCTTAGTACTCCTAAAATCCTCTATTAACTCTTTATGTTCCCGCCTTTTTTGTTTCCCTTTTTTGTTTCCCCTTTTTGTTTCCCTTTTTCCATTCCTCTTTTTATATCCATGTAGATTCACGTCCCCCACATAAAAACCACGTTATATCTACCTCCAACTTTGGTGTACGGGCTTGCGCATGGTCAAGAATCTCAGCACCTCTAGTCTACACGAGCAACATGCCCCGGTTGGAAGAGTGGGAGATCAAAAAGTACTGGGAAATCTTCCAGGGCTTGAAGCCCGAAAACAACAAGTTGACCGGCGAAAAGGTGCTGCCCGTGTTGAAAAACCTGCGCTTAAAGGATGCCCAGTTATCGCAGATCTGGGACTTGGCCGACGTGGATTCCGACGGCAAGTTGGATTTCGAGGAGTTTTGTATTACCATGCGCTTGATCTTTGATTTGGTCAATGGTAAGTCTACTGATGTTCCTACAGAGTTGCCCTCATGGTTGATTCCTCAGTCCAAGGCCCATTTGATCCATGCCAATAAGGCCGTGGCCAGTGGCTCCAATAATAACTCCGGCTACTCGTCGTCCGATGTGGACGAAGAATTGGCCCTTTCCGACGACTTTGACTGGTACATTTCGCCCACGGACAAGGCCACCTACGAGACCATCTACAACTCCAATAGTGACCAATATGGCCGAGTCCGGTTTGAGTCCTTGGAGGAGTTGTACCAGACGTTGCGCAAGGTGCCTAGATCTGACATATCGTCGGCATGGAACCTTGTGAACCCCAAGTCTTTCGAAACCATAGATAAGGACCAGGTTCTTATCTTATTGCACATCTTGAACCAACGGGAAAACGGCAAGCGCGTGCCGCGGGGTGTGCCTGCGCTGTTAAGGGCAACTTTTTCCAAGGAGGTGCCCAGCTACGACTTAAGTGCTCCAAATAAAACCATTGCTGAGCCTAGTGCCAACGATAAGAAAGCCTTTGGTACCAGTTACTTGACCAAGATCGGCCAGGGCAACCAGCCGCAAAAGAAAGGTACAGATTTCTCTGTGACTGAAGGTACGGATTGGGAGGAGGTTAGGTTGCGCCGGGAATTGACTGATTTGGAGAAAGCCTTGGACAGGGCTCAAAATGAGGCCAACAGTTCGAGTGCGGATGAGCTGGCGCTCTTGAAGCACGAGTTCCAGCAATTGTTAAAGTATAAGCAAGAGGAGCTAGCCAGCTCTCAAACCAGAGGAGACGGTGCCAGCATTACCGACTTGAAGAACGACGTGGGGTTGATCTCTAGCCAGGTGCAGATATTGGAGGAATTTTTGGCCGAGAAGGAGCGGGACTTGGCTAATTTGCGTCAGCAACTCTCCAGCGAGTCGTGAAAAGTCGGTATTGATCGTATAAAAGTTGGAGACAGTCGTGGTCTATAGTCTGAGAATAATAACTAGAGTATGTGTGGATAGCACTAAGAGTTATATTAGTGTATGAGCTATAGTAGTGTATGAGTTAGTAGTGTATGAGTTATAGTAGTGTATGAGTTAGTAGTGTGATAGTATGGTATAAGTCCCAAAGTGGTAGCAGGGTCAGTAATAACATGAGTTATGAGTTACAAAGTAGAGCTCTTTAATGATAGTAAGTAATAATTAGGGTCATAGTCTAGTAAATACTAGAACCAAATAGTGTAGTATGATGTAGTGTAGCAGTACTTTAAACAGTGTGTGTATAGTTAATAGTGTAGTGTGTGTATGTGGTCTATGCAATTACTTCTTTTCCTCTTCCGTAGGCTCAGGCTCTGGGGTAGGCAACTTGAACGACTCCGGAGTAAAGTCCTTACCCTCACCAACCTGTTCCCATACAGGAGAGCCGACGGTGAAGTTTCTCCATGCCTGGGTCAACTCCAAAGGCTCGTAGATCACACGCTTCTTCTCCTCATCATATCTGACCTCGGTGTATCCGGTGGTGGGGAAATCCTTTCTCAAAGGATGGCCCTCGAAACCGTAGTCGGTCATGATTCTTCTCAAGTCAGGGTGGCCCTCGAAGAACACTCCAAACAAGTCGTACACCTCTCTCTCGTACCAGTTAGCACCCTCGTAAATGGGCACCACCGAAGGCACGCTGCTTGTTTCCGAGGCATAGGTCTTGACTCTGATTCTGGAGTTGTGACGCACACTCAATAAGTTGTAGACCACCTCAAACCGGTTGGTCCTCGAAGGGTAGTCCACAGCTGTGACATCCATACAACTCTTAAATTGCGAGGCCGTATGGTTCTTCAAGTACAACAACACAATACGGAGCGCACTGGGAGATACGTAAAGCGTCAACTCATCCTTCCACACGGAAAACTGCTGGATGTATTTGGGCAAGCACGACATGGTGTAAGTTCCAAACTTGTGCAACTCCTCGGAGACCTCCTTGTATTTATCTGCTGGGTTAACGAGAGGCACCTCAATGGGCATGTTAGATTTCCTAGGCAACGAGTTCAAGTCCACCAAGGGCTCCTCCTCTTGTCTAAGGCGGAAGGACAGGGATAAGAGCCTGGGGGCGGCACGCAACGTGCTCGCACGCATGGCGGCCATGGGGGCCCTTCTGGCGAGTCTAGCGGTGGAGGCTAACATTATGGCTGGAGAAGGAGGACTGGGTCGAAGTGGAGGTTGATTTTTTTGAAGCGCACGTGAGTAATTGTGCGACTACTATTGGATACCTGCCCTCCTCCATTGGTTCTCGTGCGACACCAGTACCCCGGCTCAACCGCACTGCACTATACATGTATATTATATAGATACACCATCACTAGCCAGATCCCCATCCACACCCAAAACGTTTTTTTTGTTTTTTTTTTTGATGACATCTTTTGTTGATATCATGTATTGACATTTTGTATTGACATCTCATATTGATATCTCATGGTAACACATTTCCAGATTATGTATTGTTGTCATTTATTTATATGGTGAAATAGGTATTGTTATTTTGATCATGATATAAGTGGTGTATTGTGTTGTGGTGTTATATTATGTAGCGTATTGTGCGTAGTCATACTCAATATTGGTATGTGGAGTGTGATGTTTTTGAAAAAAGGTATGGTGGATGGATATGGAAGACTCAGTGCGCACTACTACTTGGGGTATATATTTTAATATCCCTCTAGCCTAGTATCTAGGGTGATGAATCTAGTATATACTCTAGCTCTACTATGAGGAACCAGCTACTACTACTACTACTACTACTACTACTACTACTACTACTACTACTACTACTACTACTACTACTACTACTACTACTACTACTATAAAGAACAAGCTACTACTACTGACTCCTGGTATGATGTATAAATCCATGATGTAGTCTATGATCTATGGTTTATGAGTTAGCAAATGTCAGTTCTTTGATCAATTCGTCTATGCACCTGAATGAATAAGCTGTAAGAGAATCTGTAGGAGAAGATGTATACTGTTCCATGGCGGAGTTGGTTGTACGGTTATTTGTAGTCCAGATCTAGTCCGACAAGTTATATTCATACTACAAGCGCTGTGGTGCACTATAGTACATTCAGTACGATCTAGTATGCCATTTAAGCTACTACAGTTAAGAACGCTATAGTTCATTATGGAAGTACATGATCTAGTCCGAAAAGAACTTCGCCTTGTGATTAGGTTCCTTTATCGGATTTGATTAAGTATACTTTGCTTGTTCATGCGTATTTGCTTGTTTATCTCCTTCGCTTAAACTTATCATATATTGCTCTCATTTTCTGGCTCTAATAAAGGTTTTTTTCTCTACTGTTTACATGAACAGGTGTGACGATTTCATAGTTTGGATACCCTGGTTTGGGGCCTGATGATTATCAAAAATGCTTATGAACTAGGTCTCCATGGCATTCCAACTTCTTTACCATAGTTGAACTGATTTAGACGTGGCTGAAGGATCTAATGCCGTGGTATTGTTTCTATAGAGTACATTTCTTGTTGATATATTGATTCTAGTACCATATTAAGCCATGCATCAGACCTGAATAGTCACCTGAAACTTAGTGCAAGATTACTACTTCAAGATTACTACTTCAAGATTACTTTAAGATTACTCCAAGATTATTGAGGCCCAAGATTATGAGGCCCTAAGGACCATTGACATATAAAACTTGACTTTTACTAAGATACATTTTACCAATACTTCGAGTGGACTTGACAATTGGACTCAAATACCTACAAAGTAAAGATGAAGGAAGAGTGTCTCTTGAAAAAGGTTCAACAGGGAAGGTTCAGGGGAGACAGAAGTTTATGTGGACGCATACCAACATTCTATCATACTTTTGGACTAGATTTCTGGTCAGATAATTTGATCTAGAGTTGTGGTCAAAAACAAAACATCAGATGTGTTCTATGCCAGTTGAGATAATACGCCTTGTAGGTGGAAATTGAAAGCTACGAAGAGACTGCTTTGTAGAGATCAGCTTATTCTTTTACTCTGTTGTGCTCGAATAGGAATTTATTGTCATTTGCGTCTTCCCACAATTCAATATCATTAGGAGCTATAGCCTTATGAAGGGCTTGGAATTCACTGAAGCACGGGTTTTCGTGGTATCAATATAGGATATCAATTCATGATAAGCTGTGATACCGTAAAGTAGTAGGTGTTTCTTCCGCAGCCTTTTGAATTGACTCAAGAATTCTAGTAATGTAGTGCCCTCTAGTATAATGTAGTGTAGTGTGGTGTAGTGGAGATACTGGTGTAGATATTGGTGTATGTTAAATCCACTATAGGAAGTGCTCTACCTATTGGGGTAGGTTTTTGGGCCTACACTGTCTGACTCTAACAATCACTATTGCATTTTGTCACTTCTCTACCATTATTGTATGACGTATGAGACCATCAGTGCTAACCTTCTCTTGAATAGTTATAGAAGTACCTCAGATTCCTCCCTTGGAGAAATCATCAACCAAAAAAACATACTAAACAGAGTGTCTGACGTAACAACATGAATCTAACAGTATATCAGCTACTGGTATAGTGGTTTTGTATTAGACAGATAGTATTCTACTATTGTACCGGGAGTAATGAGAGGATTATTAGACGTTTAGACTTTTTGATTATGGCACTGACATATGTTTGAATGATGGTATAAAAGGCAAGAAGGTTTGTTTGATTTAGTGAGGTCAACTCTCTTAAGTTCATAGAAAACAATAGTATTGGTCTAGCAGAGGTAGAGGTGAAGATTCAACAATATTAAATCGATGATACCTGACTTCTCCTACTTTTCATTCCACCACTGTATTCTATTAGTACACTATACTGTACTACTGAAAGGCTTACTCTGATGCTCTATCCGTCTGGTCACTCTAACCACCCCACTTCAATCCAGATCTATACACTTCTTCAACCATATCTAACCCACAACCACATTCTTTTAGTCTTTGTTACGATTGCTAAAAACCATATACCCCTACCCCCATAATTGTCCCCATTTTCATCCACCACCAAACACTATTTATCATCGAGCCTTATTCAGTGAGAACATGACCATTCACCATGCTGCGAGAATCAATATACTTCACAATAAGGAAAAAAGAAATCTACTATACTTTTATGAATTTTTCCTGTATAGTAGTCCAATATAATAAAAGAATAAATAAAAGGCTTTATAAAGATACTTTTGGGTATAGTTCTGGGTTATTGGTATATGCACCAATGGAGAATACAATAGATACAGTACTCTATACATACAAGATAAATTAATAAAAAATATTGCTTCATAGTTTTCCTAAATGTATATAGTCACTAAAACTGGTGACTCCTGATAGTTGTGGATGAGTGGTGTGGATGTGTGGTGTGGATGTGTGTTGTGGAGGCAATGAGAATGACCGTGTGAGGATGACCGCGTGAGGTTAAGCTATTTGGTGTTTTTTCGCAGTGACCTTTTGGGTACGTTTTCGCAGCCACCAACCAGAACACTCATAGAATATATACAAGAGAACAATAAGTAAGTGTAGAATGCATTTTAAATTAGCACCCAACACTTATTTCACGCATATTATACTGCTATTCCATGCATTATCATGATGTTTACTGTTCTTCCATACATTATCGTGGATCATCTACTGCTCGTGCATACATTATCATGATGTCTACTTCTCTTTTGTGCTGTTTCCATGCTGTTTCCATGTTGGGTCGGGATGCGCCGGTGCAGGTGTCTCTATATATGGCGGAGCATCGGGTTTCATGGAATCTGCCTCATGCCCACAAGATCATCGGTCAGCGGAGGCAAGCTGGGAGGAAACGCAAGGTTATCCCTATGGGCCACGTACTCTGAGTCAGCAAAACCCAAGATACTCTCAATCTCCGAGCTATTTTTCCCCTTGATCAAGTCAATTTCCGTCGAGCTATAATTGACTCGACAATGGCCCACTTCTACAGCATCAGCTTTATTGGCATCACGTGACGTCAACACCCGGATCGACACACATTCGCTCTCATGGAACGAACCTTCCACTGCCACGATTCCCGCAGGAAGTAAGCCTGCGCGCTTTTTCCGGGTCAAGGCCGCGAAGCACCCCGGATCAATGTAAATCTTACCTCTTGTCTTTAAACCATGCAAAAGCCAGAACCTACGATCGGACTTAATCTGCGAGTCCCGAGGTAACCCAAGGAACCTTGTGTGTAAAGGAGTTTTCCCATTTGCGATTTCCCGCTTGATATATTCCGCCTGTTCTGCTAATGGCTTGGATGAATCCACCGCCTGCATACTCTTGACGATATCAAATACACATGTAGGCTGCGACGATAGCGTAATGATAGTAGACACCCCTACATTGGTAGCCAATTCGGCAGCTATAAGCTTGGTAGTCATGCCGCCGGTTCCTACTTTGGATCCTGCACCGGCATTATCCGAGTCCACATTGACATTTAAGTCATCAATATCTTTCACCAAGATAATAGGCTGGGCATCCGCATTGGTCCGGGGGTTGTCTGTATACAAGCACTCCACGTCAGTCATTAAAAACAAATAGTCTGCATGGATCATGCCGGCTGTGATGGCCGATAACGTATCGTTATCACCGAATTTGATTTCCGCAACACTGAGCGTATCATTCTCATTGACAATAGGAACTATGCCCATGGCTAATAACTCATTGATTGTATTCCTGGCATTTCGGAACTGGTTATAGTCGATAATATCGTTCCTGGTGATCAACACCTGGGCTACTGGCTGGTTCAACTGGCGGAACAAGTCATCGAAGAGCCCGATCAATCGGCCTTGGCCAATCAGAGCTAAAGCCTGCACCGCAGCCAAGTGCTTGGGCTTGGAGTTGATCCCCACCCTTTTCATGCCAAAAGCAATAGCTCCTGAAGAAACAACCACGATTCTGTGTCCCGCACGCCGTAACTTCACCACGGTTTCAGCTATGTTGGACATGTTGGCGATGCGGGGCTCCAACGTCTTCTCGTCCACCAACGACGAGGTTCCTAGCTTTATGACTATGGTCAGCATTGTATGTTGCTAAGGTCGGGACGTCTTTATTATGCAGTCCCGTCGATTGTGAGATTGAATTACCGACGACAATGCAATGAGTTTCGCCGAAGTGACGCTGCCCACGTTTGAGCTGACTCACAGCTTGTGTACACTCCGAGATGTGTTATATGCAGGTTGACTCCATTTTTTTCTTGATAAATTGCATATTGTTAAGTATCTTATAATTAGTGGAACATATTTTTACAACAAAGAGCTTTAAATTTGGTGGGTGTGGCGGACTTTTGGCTCCGAATCTAGAGACTCAAGAGGGCATCTGCACACCCGTACCTCCCCACAAGCGCAAGAACAAGGAACAGTGGGCAGATACGGGACATGCATACGGGTTCTGTGTGCAGTAGACAATCAATTCATTTTACAGAATTCTCTCAACAAGTTTCTTTAGCCGAAACAATTCTAAGAAGTGCAGTGGCCTATCTTTAGATGCGGACTATATTAGCGGGTTTTGCTTTATGCAGGTGCGCGCCATAATACATAAAGAGAGGGCCCCAAAACGCCATTCGTCCCACCTCCAGCTATACATCATACCACGGCACATGACTCTTCGGTTCAAGAAAATTGTCCTTTTTGGCGACTCAATTACTCAATATTCAAGTGACCTCAATGGCTTTGCCTTGGCTCCTGCATTGCAGTCGCTCTACCAGCGCAAGGCCGATATCGTGACGCGAGGTTTCTCGGGCTACAACACCAACCAAGCCATGTTTGTTTTGAAAGAGGTCTTGCGTGCGGATAATGCGTCTCTGGGAGATATAAAGCTCATGACGATTTTTTTTGGCACCAACGATGCAGCTTTCACCAACCAGGCCGTCCCTATAGACCAGTATAAGGCCAATTTACAGACTCTAGTGGACCTTGCCAAGTCGTACAATATCCCAGTGATATTGATCGGTACTGCGCTTCACGATCAAAAGATGGCTAAAGAGACCTTTGGCGAAATCAGTGGCTCTTCTCAGGTCAGGAGGCTGTATGCGGATGCAGCGCAGGCCGTTGCTCTCCACAACAAGCTACCATTCATAGATTTATGGACAGCTTTTAAGGACTATGGCAATTGGACCACGGAAGAATTGTACAATGACTCTGCTGACTTGTCTAGCTTATTGGTTGATGGCATTCATTTCACGGGCACTGGATACAAGGTGCTCTACGATAAGTTGGTGGAGACCATCCAGACCCACTTCCCTGAGCTCATGCCGGACAACTTGGACATGGTGTTTCCTTATTACCGGGACATTGACATGGAGAACTCCGAGAAGTCGTTAAAAGAGTGGTTGGATAGGACGGAATCGTGAATAAGAAGGATCTGGACAGGAACCTGAACAAGTACCTGAACAAGAAGTACCTGAACAAGAAGTACCTGAAGGAGTTAGTCAGCAGGAATAAACAGATCCATCTTGAAGCACGTTTTTGAAGACTATACTATGGAATAAGGTATGAACTGGACTTGACTGGGTTGACTTTGTTATTGCGACGTCATTATTGGTCCCTTTAGCTATTACTGCCATACATGCTACGTATATGAGATACTGACCCAGACCAACGTACTATAAATACTATATTATTCTTGCTGGAATCTGTTTATCGGACCCTCAGATAAACAGTCAGTCACATGTTTTCTATAATGTGTATTACAACACCCAACGTTTTCCTATCCCATTTTTAGCCATGATATGCAAAATGAGTTCATCAAAGAGTTACGTCTATGTAGTCATAAAACATTACTTTTTCCACTTCTCTTGCATTTCTCTGTTTGTTTTTTGCCCTGTAGTTTATATGAATTCTATAACCTTGCTGGAGGTGAAGATCATGTACGCAACCCTTCCACTTAAAAGTACAAGAGTACAAGAGAATACAGCATAAATTTGTTGCATGATATATACTAGAGTAAAAAGTATAAAATGGTTCAGTGGAAGTAGAAGACTATGGGTACATAGCAGTATCAGTGGAGAGAATGTTAAACGAATAGAGAATAGTGTGTATCGTAATACTAAACCAGTGATAATACACAATAAAGTAGTGGACAGGGAGTTCATAGACCTATGGCTATAGACAAAGGAACGTCTATGGCTCTTAATCATCTCAGTAAGATACCCTGAAATCTTAAGTAGCAAGTCTTAGTGGCCCTAAAAAATCCACAAGCAATATGAATTATTGGGCAGATGACTGGACTTGAATGGATAGCATAATAAGATACTTTCCTCTCTGACTAGTTTACTAGTGTGAGATTGAATCCAGTACCTTAGAATGCTCATTAAAATGGTTCCTGAGAATTTGGGCAACTCAGATCAGATCCTGAGAGATATACCACACTATCAGCGTTGGTGATAGTTGGCAAGATAAACAGTTTTGTAGTGTTGGTTCCCATAATGTTTCTCAGAAAAAAATCAGCTGACTAGTAGAAGGGTTTAGAATGACTGATGTGCCTAGATTCATAATGATAGTATATAAAGACAATGGACCTCTCGTATAGGCATCTGAAGGCTATACACTGCCTTGACCTTGAGTGTATGCAGTCTCGACTTGGTCATTATAGCCACGGCACTAAATCAAATACAATCTCATTCTCACAGGTCATTCAAGTTGGTACTATTGCAGCAAACCCATTGTGTTTTATTAGTACTGCATGTACATATACCATCCCAATCCATTTACCACCCCAACACGTATACTTTTTACCCTAGCTCTGACTCTCGTACCACTGGAATCACTGCACATATTGAGTGCTACATAAGGTTCTGCCAGGAATAACACCACTCAATCAATTAAACTTTCTCGAATTTTTTTTTAATCACTTTTATCAGTATTTTTTGTTAATAGTATATGATAGTATATTGATGATGTATTGTGGTAGTGAGTCATTATGTGAAGGACCATCATTTAACTATTTGAATTAGCCTCTTAAATTTTTGAATAGACATAAAAATCTGGAATTTTGGACCTGAAGTTTAGGATCAAAACTTAAAAAAAAAAAAAAAAAAGTTTTAGGAGGTCAGACATCATTAATTAAACTGCGTTTACAAGCCGGATATGGACTATCCAAGTTGTATCCACTTCCGTGTATATCATCAAAAGCAGTTCTAATTGAGATTATGCTTGATAAATAAATCTTGATGATTAATCTTGGATCTAACAGTTTTCCGTATGAGTTGTGTGTATATAGTACGTAGTGAGTGAGTCAAACAGTAATACTCTATACACTATGTTATAAAGTCATTTCTGGTTTACTTTGAATGACTTTGCATTTATTTTCTTCTCGCAGTTGTTTTCTTCTCACAGTATTTAACTAGATTTTTCATTAGGGTTACTCAAAGAGAAGCTTGTATTTATTTATTGAGACTTCTGCAGTTTGTATGTTTATATGGCTCTTGCAGACTATTAAACACGCTACTTTAGACGCTTTGGACCGTATTTTCAAACCATTTTATGGTAACAATGTAATATATTACGTTCCAAATAACCACCTTCCTTTTTAATGTTGGGTATTTTATACATGAAAATTTACTTCAAATTTTTTTTTGGATGGTTGAATGTATGTCCCTTGTCTCATTTCGCAACAATATACCGATCTACTAAATGGGTGCGAATAAACAGCAGTGGGGTAGTTAAACACAAGGAACCCGCTTTTAAAAATTCTAAACCTCTTTCCATCTTATCCAAAAATATCGTAATAGTTAAGTATACACCAGTACACCCAAAAAAAGATGCTAGACTCTGAACCTCAAGTCTTCTGTCAATGGTGTAAGTGAACATAGTGTACTTCTTGTATGGTACCCACTTTCGCACCACCACCACCACGCACCACCACCACGCAACCACCAAACCTCCAGCCATCAGCCCATGTTTCAGTATATATATCATTCAAAACCACCCAGGACCAAAGTGCTCTAAGCTGCTTTCATTAAAATGTTAAAGTCATATTAAACTGTATTAAATTGTATTAAATTGTATTAAATTGTATTAAATTGTATTAAATTGTATTAAATTGTATTAAATTGTATTAAATTGTATTAAATTGTATCGTTGAATTATCAGAAGTGGAAAGCATTAGTATCAATGTAACAATAACTACTAATGCGCATAACGTGATTCATCTCACTCAACATACAATATAGTCCAAGTCAGAGTTTTCTCAGATACGAGGGCATATAAATGAGGACATGGTTAATTGAAAGATGCTTATAAAATACACAATAGAAGATAAAAAGATCTGGATGTCTCTTAGTATGTGCATCTGTTTTTGGTGGGTAAATAATCCGGTGTGCGAATGAGTTCGCAGCAGCAACACTATATTGTACTCCACATCCAATGGTGCGTAAATTTCTGGACAATTGAAAGCTAGAAATAGAGTGAACGATAGAATTAGGGTGGAAATGGGGGTGGATATGGAGGTAGGAAATAGAAGTGGAGTGTGAGACGTGAAATATCGAAGAAAAACAAAAAAACAATAAAACAAAAAAACAAAACAAAAAACAAAAAACAAAAAACAAAGAATAACACCTTTCAGTGTTGGTTACGAGCCCTAGCAAGAACACAAGCCATTATTCAATCTTCTACACATAAAATGGGGCCACTCACTTAGTGAGCCCTAATTGAAGCTAAATATAACTCTACAGCTAGTATTTATCCCAGAAGCTAAATTTAGCCAAACTCATCAACATTATAACTACCATAACTACCATGCTCCATATAAACATTGTATAGGCAACGAACCGCATTTATGCAGGCCAGCGGCCAACACTAACAATACAGCGGGCACTTTCAAGATTTCGTAACCGTGTACCACTATTCAGTACATGAAAATATTTTACGGATTGACAAAAAAAATACCTTTAATATCAAGATGGATAAACTTCTTGATAATATGGGGATATTGATAATATGAACATATTGAGGTATGGAGACTTGGTTGGGGTATGGTATAGATGAGATTAAATAAGAAATCGTTTGGTAGGCAATTCTGTAATTGTGGTTTATTTACATTGATGGTGGGATCACGTTCCAATTGGGATATCTTGATTGGATCATAAAACCTGCTTTGGATGGCCGTCGCAGTATGGTGTATAAGTCGCATATTCTATTGTCCACACACGCACTCACAGAACAATAGGTTCCTGGTGCCTTTGAGATCGTTCCCAGTAATTCTTCTGAGACACTGGAAATTTCTTATTTCAGGCCAGAGCCAATCACATAATACTTTGGTTCTTAGAAAACCACTACATTTTTCTTCCAACAAATGGGCGTGTGGCGCAGTTGGTAGCGCGTTCCCTTAGCATGGGAAAGGTCTCCGGTTCAAATCCGGACTCGTCCACTTCTTTTGTTTTTTAAGTCGCAGTACTTTTGCTACTCAAGTTTAAAGAACTTGGATAGTATTTTACCCAGTCAAAATCCTTTTTTGGTTAATTCAAAAATCAGTACCTAGTAACCAGAGCCTAGTACGACCTGAAGTGTAGATGTAGAACGGAGTAACAGGTATTTCGCATGCTATAGTGAAAAGGTACATATGTCCGTGGCATAACTCTTAAGAAAACCATCAATAGTTTAGTCTAGTAGCATAGTTAGTAATTAGTGGTGTAGTAAAGTAGGACATGAAAGTCAATTCGGACATTAATACTCTTTGGATGTTCTGCACTCAGTAACTCTTTGATGGTTTGATAAGGATATATCTGAGTTGTATCCTCCACTACTCACCTTCACCAGATAATAGCAACCACATTTCAAGTAGATGATAATATAGTGAGCAATTAAAAAGAAAGGAGGTAAAGCATAAATGACATTGAAGCATAAAGGGGTATTCTGAGTAATAATGAGAGAAGGAAGAAGGAAAAAGGAAGAAGGAAAAAGGAAGAAGGAAAAAGGAAGAAGGAAAAAGGAAGAAGGAAAAGGGAAGAAGGAAAAAGAAGTAACGAGTAAAAAAAAAAAAACATAGCATAGTAATAATCGAGGGGGACGCAGCCTTTTATATTCTTGGTTTTGCGGGGACGAGTAGCTCTCCTTTTATGCTTGCGCATGGGCGAGGAGCGCCAAGTTTCAGGTTTTGCAGCCACCCGCGAAAAGCATCCCGAACATGTATAAATACTCAGTTCGCATCACCAAGAAAAAGCGGTCTCCATTATACCACTAACTACATTACACTAGCCATATTATATTCTACTGACTATATTCTACTGACTATATTAAGAATATTATATTAACTATACTGACGATACTAAGTATACTGACTATACTGACGATACTAAGTATACTGACTATACTGACTATACTGACTATGTTAGATCCACTATAGGTAGTACACTACCTATAGATACAATATGGAGCCTACGATGTCTGATTCTAGTCGTGTCTAGTACAAATGCCGTGACACGGCATTTGATTGTTGTAACAATATCGTGAAACCAAGGCCCTCTTTCGAACATTCCAGAACATTGCTTCCCATTGTTCTGGTGGAGAGTTTTTCGGTCACACGTTTCTCTCAAAGTTATATAAACCACTGCGGTCCCTCTCTCGAGGAACCATCAACGAATAAAAGAGTTTAAGACAACATACGTTATAAAGAACATAACAGACTATACTGACTATACTAACTATACTAACTATGCTGACTACACTAACTACACTAGCTTGTTGGATTCTTGGATTCTGGTTAGGTGTTGGATCTAACAAACTATACTAACTATATAGACTAAACTGTATTAAAAAACTTTAGCCTATACTCTAGCCCATACTTTTCAACCTCTACTAGCTTTAGTGTTTCCGTGTATGCAGTCTGGTATAGCCTGTGGTACTCTGGTCTAGCCTAGTCCAGTGTATGTCTTTTCAAGTTCCAAAGTAAAGTTGTCAGTATAGTAGTAGAGCTGATATAGTCCTACAGTATACCATTCTAAAGTTACTGTTATTCTGTGACCCCTACCATCCTCTATCATGTGTGGTCTGAAATGCTAGTGTCCAAATTACATTTCTCTTTTCACTATCCACTTATTCCTCTTACTTTCTTCCTACTCTCCAGTTCCATACACTGTATTCGTATTCACCCTAATTAAAGCACAACAGCCTCGGCCAACTTCTTCTTGTACGACAAGATACCTCCATCCCATCTGGTGGCGGTCTTGTTCTCAATCACATAAATATCCTTGGCAACCTTGTCCAACAATCTAAAGTCGTGCGACACCACCACCACACCTCCGTTGAAGGCATTGATGGCATCGGCCAACGAGTCGATGGTCGACAAGTCCAAACCGTTAGTAGGCTCATCCAACAAGATCAAGTTGGGGGCCTCAATGGCCAACAAGGCAAACACAACTCTGGATCTTTGACCCTCCGATAACGTGGCCATTTGCGAGGTCTGGCCTTCTCCGGTCAAACCAAAACGACCCAATTGTTGTCTCCAGTATTGGTAATCTTGCGAGATCGACGAGAACTTGTCTCTAACAAAGTCCAAGGGCGTCTTGGTCAAGTCCAATTGATCCTGCGAGTGTTGAGAGTAAACACCCAACTTGATGTGCGTGTGCTGGATGACTCTACCCTTTTGTGGAATCAACTTACCCTGGAAAAGGTTCAACAACGTGGACTTACCCACACCGTTGGGACCCACGAGGGCCACACGCGAGTCCATATCGATACCAATGTCCAAATGTTCATAAAGGTTGTCTTCATCCTTTCCAGAGTAGGAGAACGACATGTCGTCGAAAGCCAACACTGGAGGAGGCAACTTCTCCACCTCAGGGAAACGGAACGAGAACACCTTGTCGGGAACAACCGGTTGGATCAACCCATCGGCCTCCATCTTGTCCAAGATCTTTTGTCTGGACTTGGCCTGTCTGACCAAGTTAGCATAGGTACCTGCGGAAGCAATAAACTTCTTGATGTGCACAATTTCCTCCTGCTGCTTGTGGTACTGCTTCATCTGGTTGACTTCCTGTTCGGCACGGGTCTTGACGTAGGAATCGTAGTTACCACCATATTGCGTAAGCACCTTCATTCTCATGTCGATCATGTTGGTACACACACCGTTCAAGAAATCCTGAGAGTGCGACACCAAGATCAACGTACGGTCCCATCTCTTCAAGTACTCTTCCAACCACACACATGCAGCCAAATCCAAGTGGGCAGTGGGGTCATCCAAGAGCAAAAGCGTAGGCTTGACGAACAATGCCTTGGCCAAAGCCACACGCATCTTCCATCCACCAGACATATCCTTTGTTTTCTTGTTGATGGTAATGGCAGTGAAACCCAAACCGTGCAAGATAACAGCGGCTCTAGACTCGAAAGTGGAAGAGTCCATGGCGTCGATTCTCTCGTACAAGGTTTCCAAAAGAGGGTTTTCGGGACCATCCTTCACAATAATATCCTCCACGGTATCCTCCAACTTCTTGAGAGCATTCTCGGCCTCTCTGACCACATACTCCAAGGCAGAAAGCTCCGAGGGCTCAGCAGGCTCATTCAAAAGGTACACATCAATATGTTCAGGAATAGGAAATTCACGAGCAGCCAAGGACTTAAGGAAAGTCGATTTACCACATCCGTTTTCTCCCAACAAACCATATCTTCTACCATAATTGAGCTCGACGGTGGAGTCCTGAATAAGGTTTTTACCATGGAACAAAAGCGACAAGGAGGAGAACTTGATATCCTGGGAAGTTTCCAACGAGTCCAAAACTCCAGTGGTAACACGGTCCGACAAACCATGTTCATCTTGTTGTAACTTCAACTTGGCAATCTGGGCCAGAGCATCTTCCACATCCTTTTCTTCGGAATCCTTGGCGGCCTGTTTCTTAGTCTTACGAAGCGACTTACCGCTGGCGGCTTTGGCGGCGTCTTTTTCGGCACGCTTCTGTTCTCTTTTGGCTTTGGAAGCAGACACTGACATAATGAGGAAAAAGTTTTCGCAGAAGAAAGGTCGGAAGAGTTTTCGCGCAAGAAGAGCTAGTGGTTTTTCTGCTTAATTTATGGGTTTTTCGCGGAAGTGCACTTTGGTGAGAAGGACATCGCATGGTATGCAGGATGCTTTATTCGATATAATAATATATACCACTATAACTTCATCATTATGGGGTAAAATTTGTTAAAACTCGGGATAAATAGTAATTGAATAATTTCAAACTCAATGGTTTTAAAATTTTGAAAAAAATTGGTTTGGAAGAGGGTTTTGTTTGGGGGGTTTTGATGACTGACCAAGCGGCACTGCATATAAGTTTCTTACTCAGGTACTGCACCCAAACCCACTTCAGTGTGTGCTATGACATACTCTTTCGATACATGCAGTTCCAACTAGAGTTTCCATTCCAGAGAAGTGGGCATTGAATCATATGCAGGTGTTCCAAGGTCTTCTAAGCAATCATTCAATAAGAATCACCATAAATAATCAATATATCAATCCAGTTAATCGGGTTATCTTGAAAGTTATATAAAGTCTCTCATAGTGGACAGAA
Organism: Metschnikowia matae var. maris; assembly: GCA_002370695.1. NCBI lineage: Eukaryota > Fungi > Ascomycota > Pichiomycetes > Serinales > Metschnikowiaceae > Metschnikowia > Metschnikowia matae. Next base: position 261,916 of record NKZH01002354.1, read on the forward strand.
TAAAAGTTACCTTACACCACACAGTCTATCACATCTATCATCTCTTTACAATGTCTACAACTCTACAAACTCTACAATGTCTACAATGTCTACAATGTCTACAACCTCTTTATACTCTCTATATAATGCCTCTATGCAATTCCTCAGTATTGAAAAACACTGTACCTAAAAAGTCAGCGCACGTGACCGCGCACGTGCCCTGGCATCGCACACAAGAGATTAATTTTAATTTTCAACCCATCTCTCTCTCTCTCTCACACACACACTCTCTCTCCAAACACTCTATGCTGGCCTACAGTTTGGTCGATTCATCGGCATCATACCTTGCCAATGTCATTCTGAAAAGTGGCCGTAACGAGATCCAGTTCTACCCTTTGGATGTAGGCTTCCCCTCGGAAACTCTTCCCGTCAAACGCCATGAGTTGCAGACTAATGACTCCATCCTTTGTGCATGCTGGCTCAACGATACCCAAAAGAAACCAACGCTGCAGAAAAGAAAAGCAGACAGTTCTTCTGAAAGTCTGACTTCAAATGGATCTTCTCTGCTGACCCCACTTTTCGTGGTATCTTTGGCCCTGAATGAAGTATGGGTGTTTAGCCCCACTAGTGATAATGTTATGCACAAAATCCATAGTGGTAGCACCATCAAGTCTTTGACGGATTCACTGCATAGTGGTCATTTCTGGGGTCTTGACGACTCGGCATACATGGTAGAGTTTAGTGCAGTGGAAGGAAAGGTTATGGGCAAGATGCAGGCCTCCATCAAGTCATCCAAAACCGTACCTTTCAGCCAGATTCTTCATACTTCGCTCCGGTTCCGGAAAAATGGACCTGAGGATACCCTTCTTTTGGCCGCACACGACTTGTACATAATTGACGGCACCAAGGCAAAGAAAAACGTGCTAGGAACCGTTAAGGTGGGCCAGGCAGACATTTTAAGCATTGCTTCGGTATCAGATCTGAACGTTTTGGTGGAAACCAAGAATGGAGTCTGGTGTGTGGACCTCTCCCTGCAGGAACAACCTCCCGTATGCATTGGTTCTGCTCTTCAAGTCTCTGCTCTCCGCAGTCTAGATGAATATAGCATTGCGTACACCGATACTGGGGCCGAAGTATACCATATAACACCTTCTTCGCTTGAGCAGGCAGCACAAGAAGAAACCTCTATTCAACGGGTTGCATGTATCAATACAGCCTCGCGCAGTGTGCATTTTGAGAATATCTTCTCTCACCAAAACGGTGTTTTTGGAGTATGGTACTATGGACTCCAGCCCCGGTTTGTCAAGATTTCTGATTCCGTCAAATTCTCGGGGAATTATGAGATCCCTATCGAAACAAAGGAGAAAAATGGACAGATTGGACAGAATGGACAGAATGGACACAATGGAAAAAATGGAAAAAATGGACAAAATGGACTGCTTGAAAAGCAGAATGTGCATGCGGAAGTCAATTTCCGCCCCGAAACAAGTGAAATCCATAATTTGCAACCAGCAGAACTTTTTGACTCACTTTCGCTGGAATTATTAGGTGAAAATAGACCATCGGCTGTTTTGGCTCTTTGTTCTAGCAATGACAACGAAAATTCTATCAAGGAAACCATCCGGCAATTCTCCAAATCGGAAAAGTGCTCTGATTTAGTGGAGAATCTTTTTGAAATCATCAGCTCGAAGGTCGCTATAGACCCCACTCACAAACTGTCGTTATCCATCTGGCTCAAATGGGTTCTTTTGACTCATGGAGGATACATTTCCAAGCAAACGACCATGGCATCACGGCTAAAAGCATTGCAAAAGAGCCTTGATGCAGGAATGGCTCTTATTCCAAAGTTGTTGGGTTTACAAGGTCGTTTGCAATTGTTGAAGGCTCAGGCTGAGTATAGGAACCGTGTCACAGTGGGAGACAATACTGAAGCTGACCGGGACGAGCGGGAGTTTGAAGCCGTTAATGATACCTTAAATAATACTACGATCATGGAGGATTCGGTGATGCACGTGACGGAACCTGAAATCGTGGATGCAGAGGAGCCAGCATTTTTTGCGTTTGAAGATGGAGAAGCAGCATGAGAATAAGAATATACATACTCTACACCACTCCACTCCACCACACCACTCTACCACACCACTCTACTCTTTACTGATTAACGGTTTTGCTATAACGCTTTGGTGTACCTTTTTTGAACTCCACGTTTATAAGGGGATACGGTTATGAGCACAACGTTCTGTCTTTGGTCCCAATACTCGACGTTTAGTAATCCTCCTTTAATGATCATCTCCTCTTAGTAATCATATCAGTGAGTTCCATTGTTATGTGTAACACTGCGAGGTGCCCGCCCGTTTGTTTGTAATACTGCAGTTTACGTTCGTCGCACATGAGAATATTTTCGTCCCTCTGAATATGTAATTTCTGTCTTTCCTCGAGTTCTCAATTGTCTACAAAGACAATGACGAGAATTAAGATCCATCTGAGCAGACTGACCCAAGACTTTGACCACGCCAACACCAGAATACCAGAATTTGACTTGACCTAAACCTGACTTAAACCTGACTTAAACCTGAATTGAACCTAAATTGAACCTGACTGCACCATACTTAGACCAGACATAAACAATAGATTCTTGGTCAGGCTAATTACATTCCAATCACAGACATTCGTTCCCGGTTCATATGCACTCAGATCACCATATGGGTGCGTCCACAATTATCCAGGTTCCTTTCTTTTTTTTTTTTGGCCTTGTGTCGACTACCGTGCCGCAGCTACCTGCACACCGCCCAGCATTTGTCATTCGCACTTTGGCCCCAAGCCCCAACCAAAGCCCCCACCAAAGCCCCAGCCGCATTGTCGCACACAGCATTGTCGTGGTCGTATTCGCAGTCGTATTCTCGCAACGGCAGCGGCTGAATGCTAACGTTGCACCCACACAGCCTTTACTAGAAACATATAAAAGAGATGTAATTGTTCACCAAATTCATTTCTTTCCATCATCATCTCGATTCATCTCATCTCCACTCATCTATTAAACCATGAAATACTCTACTTTGTTCCTCATTGCTTCTGCCGTCTTGGCCATGCCAACCGGTCAAAATGCTGACACCATTGAGTTAGCCAAGAAGGATGCTGCTCCTTTCAGAGGTTCTTACATGGGTAGCGGTTACAGAGACACTTTGGGCAACCAATTCAAGAACCACAACAATGAGAACTCTGACAACAGCAACAACAACAACGCTGGAAACTCTGACAACTACGACGGTGAAAACTATGACAACTACGATGTTGAAAACTACGACAACTACGACAATGTCGAGTATGCCAAGAGGGACGCTGCTCCTTTCAGAGGTTCTTACATGGGTAGCGGTTGGAGAAACACTTTGGGCAACCAATTCAAGAACAACAACAACAACAACAACAAGAGAGAGGACTCTGAAGACGTTGAGTTGGCCAAGAAGGATGCTGCACCAGCTGGAGGATGGGTTTTCCCCACTGCGGAACAGGATGACCCTACGAATGAGAAGTACCTTCTCAAAGGAGAAAATGGCGAGGTTCCAGGAATGGATGCCCATGGAAAGAACATGCCTCAACAAGAGGTCGCTGTGAAGGACAGAAAGGACAAGAGCGGAAATTCTTGTCAAAACTACAAAGACAAAGAAGTCAAAGACATCCCTGAGGAGTGCATGAAAACCGTGTTCTGCGTGGAAGGAATTTGGCAACCATTATGTGACGCTCCTCCCATCTTCAAGGATTCCTGGACCAAGCAACAATTGCTCGACTTTGATGTTTCTAGAGATTGCATCTATGACAGTATTTGCTACAGGGAAGACTTTTACTAATGGTTAAACAGAGCACGGGAATAAATTAATAGATATTTTTGACCAAATTTACTGTACAACCCTGACTATAGAAGTATTACCATTTCAATTGACTTGGAGAAAATCATCTTAATCAAATGGGTTTCCGTGTACATATCAACGACAAGTACCCCACCCAGCACATTGATCAGATCATCTTCATTTGCCTCTCCTGATCACTTCAAAACTAACAATCCTTGGCCCTTGATAAGATACACTCCCTATATTGATGTAGTTGACCCGCTTTTGTTGCGTTCATAGCGAAAACACATACTAAAACAAGTCTCGTCAACCTTTGATAAACCGTTCCGGTTTGACCTTTTGATTGGTACTACTCTTTAACTTCCCAAAAATGGTAAGTACATACGAGGAAAAAACGCCCAGATTCAAGATTTAGGGTGGTTTCAGAATATCACGTGAGCGAACCAATAATCAATAGAGAATTTTAGATGGATAATTGGTATATTCAGAAACACGTAATAAAATAAGTAGAGAGATGTTTGGTAGTATTAGTTTGACATATGTGGTAGTATTAGTTTGACATATGTGGTAGTAACATGGTGTGGAAGTAGTTTATTAATGCACTCTAATGGTTAGGCTGCAAAAGTGCACGTGATCAGGCAGCTCTTTTTCTCTGGAAAAATACTGCACAATAAAGACATCATCGATTTGAAATCATATATCCTTCAAGACCATTTAGATGAATTATGGAAAAGATATAGATGTGTGCTAGACCAAATTGACCTCACATAATACTGGAGTGAATCAAATTGTCTATAGTCGATGGAGAGTATGTTCTATGGTTATAATATTCTTCCATTAGTCACTGTTGGTAACCTCTGGTAACCTCTGGTATCTCTGTAACACTCCTTGGATATGACATGATGTATTGATCACCATATCAGCGTCCAAGGTGGGTATGTTTGGCGTCCTTTGGGATGAGAATACCTGCAGCCACAACCGAATCAATAATAATGGTACTGATCAACAGCTCAGAAATAAGGTGAGTGACTTACCATCCACTCGGTTGTATATTAATGTATACTAAATCCTTGATTAGTAAATGGAGCATGTGATGAAGATGATAGGATGGAAGTAAATTAGGGTTAATAATGACATGGAGCATGGGTGTGAATATGTGAATCGCGATATCATAAGAGAATATATAAAGGTGAAGAATAATAAGATGTAAATACCTTTAAAATGTCCCAAAAGTATGTGCTTTATGTACCTTTTTAAATATCCCCCCTCCCGTCTTGGAAATATAAATGTAGAGAATAGGTAATAATAGACAATACAGAAAAAGGTACCCTAAGAATCTAGCCGAGAATGGCTGTAGCTAAGAGTAGAAGAGAAAATGCATATGGTGGGACCTATCAGAAGCTTATATTAAGAGTATAAACAGTCCGTTGTAGGATATAAATATATTTCTGATTCAGTGCCAGGATAAATATTAAACTGATCCAAGAGTTATACACCTAAAAAAAAAAAATAAAACTTTTAGGGTTTAAAGGTTGATTTTCGGGGTGTACGGGTTCATGTAGAAAGCAAAAAAAAAAAAATTTCACCTTCAAACTCTCGAATCCATTGATTTTTGGTCTTCTTTTGGGTGGAGTGTTTGGAGACTTGGTGCGGGAATCACACTTATTTATACACCGCGCGGGGGTTGGCTGCAAAAGTAGGCGCACTCCGGAACCAGTGTCACCATCACCAAACCAGAACCAGAACCAGAACCAGAGTGACCAGGACCAGAAACAGAGTGACCATTACCAAACCACAGTTACCATTACCATTACCATTACCATTACCATTACCAGAAACAGAATTCAGATTTAGAATTACTATTTCCAGAAACAGAAATGAATCACCATTATCAGCATTGCCAGTTTGAGTAGAACCAGTACCAGTTATGATTGATCCTGTTGAGGAAGTCTTTGAAGAAGTCTTTGAAGAAGTTTTCAAAGTAGTCATTGAAAAAGCCGTTGAAGAAGCCGTTGAAGAAGCCGTTGAAGAAGCCATTAAAGAAGCCATTAAAGAAGCCATTAAAGAAGCCATTGAAGAAGCTATTAAAGTATTCAGGGGAGCAGAAACCTGGGAATTGACTGTGAATGGAGTTATTCTTGGATTCATGGTGGGTGACTCATTAGACGAAGAAGGCCCAGCGGAAAGTCACAACATAAGAAGAGTTCCAACCACCCATAATTATGAACTCAGATGACAAAGAGGAATGAAGCAAGATTGGTTTCTAGGGACGAAGGAGGAGTTGTTTCCCAAGCATAAGTATAGGCAGATTGACGGAAAACCGTCCAATTCCCACAATGAGCTGTGTGCAAATCTCCAAGAACAAAATAGACTTTATAGCCCTCCTGGACCATTATATTCTACTTTAATTGACTACTTTAATAGACTACTTTAATAGAGTTCCGTATTCAGTGACCATAATAGATACTTCAAAGAACCAATCCGCAAGCTCATGGGTAGCATTTTTTTAGGCAAGCTGTAGGGTTTCACATATTAATCCTTTTAGGATTCATGTATCTAAATCTAACACAATCTTTATTTGCTAATAACGTTTTTGATTGTATAGCAGTTAATAGGAAATACTTATTAGAAATCCACGCACATAACTCCAAATTTTGAAGCGTTCGAACTTGCCGTCTCTCCAGTCTAGACATTTTTTTTTCTTCCATGAATCGCATTATCCACATTTGATTTATGTGTAGAGCAATTCACAGAACTTAGTAAATGGACATTATGACATAAGTCATTGACCACAATATGAACACATTAAACGGGACAGAAACAATTTGAAAGTAAAATGTACAGGTACACACTATACAGTTATCCTAATTCCTATGGATTATAGAGTGATCGGTGACTCTCACCCAAGTAAATAAGTAGGTAACTAAGTGTTGGATCCAAGATGTATGGAATACAAACCATATAGGTATTGAGCTCACGTGCCCACTTAAAGTGCCCATTTAAAGTGCCCAGTTAATCCGGAACCCTTCCTACTACACCCCTTCGTCTACCCCTTCTGGCAGACTACTCAATAGCGGGCCGATTCCTCTAGCTGAGAAATCATCAACAAGTATAGTTCTAATGAGGTAATACACGTACTTACAAGAAACTAACAGTAAGTAAGTAAGTAAGTAAGTATGGATAAAGTCATCAAGTCATAAAGTCATAAAGTGTGAGGTAAACACGTGAGGTAAACACTGTGAGGTAAACACTGTGAGGTACTGTGAGGTGTACTGTGAGGTGTACTGTGAGGTGTACTGTGAGACTATGGTGCTAGAACCTCATTGAATCAATACCCAAAGTGTAAAATTTTCTTGATATTCATACTACAATATGTAAGCAGTAAACTGATTCACTACTACTCAAATCATACTATGGTAGTACTAATATTCCTCCACTCTACTTCATATTTGTAGTAATCTCACTCTAATTCATATATGTCTAATGCCTCCACCGATGTATGGATGTATGGATGTATGGATAGTGGATAGTGGATGGGTGGATGGGTGGATGTGGGAGGGCACAGTGTGAATTTGTTATGCGCACTTGTTATGCGCAGATCAATGCGACTTACTCTTCAATGGACTCTTCAATGGACCCTTCAATAGACCCCTCAATAGACCCCTCAATTGACTCCCCCATGGACCAGAAACTCTACATCTCCTACAACATCGTGCACAAGTTGTGCCAAAAGGCTGCACAGCAGATCAAGGAGTCCGGTACCCGCATCGACCTCATCATTGCCATTGGTGGAGGAGGTTTTATTCCGGCTCGTATCTTGAGGTCATTTCTCAAGGAAGATAAGCGCAATATCCCCATCCAAGCCATTGGGCTTTCGCTCTATGAGCAATTAGGTGAGAACTCGAACGAAGAAACTATTGGGAAGGAAGTCGTGCGGACCCAGTGGATTGATTTCGGTAACTTGGCCCTGCATTTGGACACTTTAGTGGGTAAGAATGTGATCATCGTGGATGAAGTCGATGATACTCGAACCACTCTTCACTATGCATATAGTGAGCTCTACCGAGACGTCAAAAAGCTCGAGGAGGAGATTGGTGATGGCAGATCCACCAACTTCTCGCTTTTCGTGCTCCATAATAAGCGTAAGGAAAAGAGAGCTGAGCTTCCGCAGGAATTGTTTGACTCCGGCCGTTATTTGGTGGGGCAGCACGTGGACGACGTATGGATTGCCTACCCTTGGGATGCTGAGGATATAGATGAGCATACCGAGAAGGCAAAGGCTCAGGGCAATTATTGATCTCGTGTGCTATTTGAGTACAGCCCGATGGACTAAACTAAAGATGGACTAGACCATTGATAGACTAGACTTTTTAAAGTTTGAATGAGACCACAGTTTGAATGGGACTATAATAATACTGTCACTATAAAGGACTACAATGACTCTTAAGGACTACAGTTAGTGTACAGTGACTAAAACTTTGAGACTGAAAATGAATATAAATATAAAGACTAACGATTATAAAGTGACTCGTGGGACCAAATTGACATCGATGAGTTCGCTTAGTATGCAAGTACAGAGGATAAAGTGAGTACTATTAGTACAGGCATTATTACTATACTGATAACATGTAAGTATGCAGTGACAATCACATCAGCTAGCCATAATCAGTCATACTACGAGTTCTACATGACTGTGTATTCTCTACTAGTCATCACAGCTACATACTGAATAGAAATTTGGTGACACAGTCTGGAACGTGATGCAGTCTGCGCCTTAAAGAACCTTCAAGAAGAGGAGCTTTTTGAAGCCAAAGCATCTGAAGACTTTCGACGAAGGGAAAGAAACGTATAGGAACCACCCCCCTCCTGAAATTCATATTATTAATAAGAAAATTGGATAAAGATTACGATTCATTCAAACCGTACATGAACCGAACAAGGCAAATGTTAGATTTAACGGTCTGAAAGGCGCAGAAGGGTTTTGCTGGTTGTTGATAGAAGAATCGAACGGATGTTTTGAACTTCATTAAAGTCAGTTTATCAAGTTAGTCACCAAATTTAAGAAATTCTTACTTGTCAAAACAGACTCAGAGCGTTCCTATAATCTTCTACAACCAAGATAAGGACGACAATCACTTGGTTAACGGGTGCAAATTCGGGACATACACCAAGATTCACATCTCATTTTTCTTGCTTTCTAGTTCTAACTGGGGACTAACTAGATTTTCATATTATGAGTGCGCATTTACACTATTGTACTGGGGTGCAACTTTTCTGACAATATTCGCACCCACTCGCAAAGTACCAGTTAAGAACCAGCCACCTACTAGTTAAGAACCAGCCGCCCACAAATTAAGTATTAGGCATTCAACGTCCCCTCTAAATATAAATCCACTACACTTGCTCCATACACTCAAATAGTTTATTTGTAGTCCATTTGTAGTTTATTTGTAGTTCATTTATAGCTCATTTATAATTTATAGTCCATCTAATGTCAGATCTGCCATAGCTGGTGTACGGGTTTAGGTGACCTACCCTTGGAAGTATTATACGTCTCTTCTTTCCGATCTTAACAAGGACTATTGGAAATACCGTATCACTGCATTTCGGTCATAGAAAATATTGGCCCATTTTTGAAGATGCCAGAACAATCAGAACCATTGTTCTGATGAAGAGTTTTTCAGTGACTCGTTTCTCTTCAATTGTTACAGTGTTATTCAAAACGATTCGGACCAGTGCGACAAAACGATTCAGACCTACGCGACAGAATGTTTCGGACCAAGAAGACAGAATGTTTCGGACCACACTAGCAAAATTGAACAAACCAATAATTCGTTTACTAATTATATAGCCCCTACCAAGTTGTTGTATATAGGATAACAATAAAACCAGTTCAGTCCGTTTCGTACTGCAAGATTCCCAAATGCAGTATATATATTAGGCAATCCTCCAGAGATTTAAGATTTAAGATTTCAGAATATTGGAATCCAATGAAAGTTGGTGTGTAGCATTACGCTATTTGATTTGAAAGGATATGCTAAGGGGTACGAAACTTTGTGAATTATTGCTTTGATTTATTCTGTCGCGTAGGTTTGAATCATTTTCTCGTGCTGGTCTGAATTGTTTCGAATAACACTGTATATAATTCGCACTGGTTCACCTTTCCGAGGAATGATCAACGAACAAAATAAAAAACCTAGTACAAAACGAATCTAACATCTAATAGTCCATTTGATAGTCCATTTAATAGTTCATATCCATATACTATTACTATTTTAAGACTATAAAACTAATATATATGTGACTTGATAAGGAATCAGGAGCTCAAATCTCCGTAACCTCACCTCAGCATTATATACCAGGGAGATGTTTGCAGCACATCTGTACCTCACGATCACGTGCCTGCTGGCACGTGAGCAAAGTTCAGGTTCACGTGTCCTACTGGAACGTGAATAGAGGAGCATGCAAGTGTTAAACTTAACACTTGATGCATATGCAGATGATTACATTTCTGACTCAAGATGAAATGTTGCTAGGAGAAATTGTTGCTAGGAGGATTATTTAAGCCAACCTGCATATTGGTTGCTACGCAGACCAATATGGCTTGGCCTATAAGAAAAGGGGAATCCGCAGTATTGTAACAAGGCGGATGAGTAAATCTGTCACGGCACCCCTAGGTTGAGTTTATAGGAATCTAACAAACGTTATCACTGCTCCACAATTGAAAGCGTAAAGCGCTGAAACATTAACAGGAGACCCTCATTTTTCTTGTTAGAGCCAAGTTTTACTCCAGATTATTTATCATCAGATCCAGATATATTTACTTCACTAATCGCCATTAGAAGCAAAAAAAGAAAACCACCTTCCCCTCAGATTCATGTGTTTCACCAAGACTCAAGTTAATCTACTTTTTACGAATTTCCCAATATTTGAGTCTGAATCCTTGATAAATATTTCCACACGGTGACAGAAATCATTTATATTTTCTATGAAAATCACGTGATCATGGTTAAGTTCACTCTCTCTTCAGGAAAAGCATAGAAATTATCATTTGAAAGCTTGTAAGCTTTCCATCAGGATTGATATTCAATCTATCCCGAGTCACAGAAGGAAGCAATGGTAATATGGATTTAAATTTTTCAAGGTATCTGAGTATTAGTACCCAAAAGTCCAGCGTATTAGCCATCTTCCAAGACAAACACATAGACAAACATAGACATAGAAAGTTGGTATAGACTGACTGACTAGTAAGAGAAGTATCACTATAAAATGTATTGTCACTATAAAGGGGAGCATCACTATAAAATGTATTGTCACTATAAAAGGGAGTATCACTTTAAAGAAGTATAGTCCTTAAGGTTAGTATAGCCAGTAGAATCATGTTAGATTCTTGTTGTAACGTTAAGTACTAAGTTATCTTTATTCGTTGATGATTCCTCAATCGAGGAATCGGGGCGGCTTATATAACTTTTCAAAGGGCTAGATCGCTTTGGATCAACTCCTTAGCGATCATTGTTTTAATCCCCTCAGCTGATACTACTACTCCGTACAATAAAGCGGGGTAGGAGTCTGAATAGGGGGCTGTGTAACAATAGCCATTGTATCAGACAGAGATGTTTTCATTTTATCCCTATCGGTAGATCCCTACCTATGGTGGGTCTGACAAATCAGTAGAGATAGGTATAAAGAGTATATACTGTATGGCCAATTGAGAGACACAGTGAGTATATACAAACAAGCATAGACAGTATAGTTGGTATGATTGATATATACAGAGAACTGACTGACTGACTGATTGATTGATTGATTGATTGATTGATTGATTGACTGACTGACATACACATAGACATACCAAAAGAATAGTACACCAGTAGTATAAGTACTATATACCATAACATACCATAACATACCATGAATTATACTGTGAAATACCATGTATTTCATCTTTATGTACTCTTTCTATACTAATAAGACGGTCATATGTTTGGTTTAGGTCAACAAAAATTAAAGTATAGTGGGCCCCAGGTCACTTTAAGATAATGACAGAAACGCCAAGCAGAAGAGAAAGCTTGAGTACTTTTCATTGATCATTGACATCTTAGTAGATCTGGATTCAAATTGATATGGTCATGATTTGTAGGTATCTTTTCAGTCATAAAGAGTGCTTGAGTCAACAAGACTGAGAGAAGAATGACTAGACTACTGAGAGTGACAGTGACATAGTGACAGTGACAGTGACAGTGAGACAGTGACATAGTGACATAGTGACATAGTGACATAGTGACATAGTGACATAGTGACATAGTGACTGAATGAAATCGAGCACTTGGTAAAGCTTTAAGGGGGTATATACGCCTACATTCAAGCTATACCAATACTATCCTACTGAGCACCGACTAAAAGCATTACACTAAAGATAATAGATTTCTGCAGTGATAGAAATAGTCAGTTGCACCTGTGAAATACCCAGACTAGACCAAATCTTGTCATGCCCTCTAAGATAAAGCGACAGTATCATATCATGTACAGTAAATAGATCCAGCAGATAGTAGAGAGTGGGGAAAGTATTATATACAGTAGAGTATTCATAGAGACACTAGAGAGTTTATCGTGTGAAGTAGTACGATAGAGAGTAGACAGTACCACATAGAGCACCATAGCCAGTATCATACAGTCAGTATCATATACAGTATCATATATGGTATCATACATAGCATCATATAGAGTACCGTATAGAGTACCGTATAGAAAACTATATAGAGTACCATATATAGCATCATATAGAGTACCATATAGAGTACCATATAAAGCACCAACTAGAAAACTATATAGAGTACTATATAGAGTACCGTATAAAGTAGAAAGTGGAGAGATGAGTGGAGCGCGGAAAATTGTGACGGTTGGGTTTTGATGCAATGTGTAGGCCGTGCCAAGCGAGTGCGAAGGCCTTTTTCTCAGTGAGCCTGATTTGAGCCCAAGCCAAAGCAACATGGATCCTCACGCCCTTCTCCAGTGTTTTGCTGCCACGCTTGAGGTCAACCAGGCTGTTCGTCTGGAAGCTGAGACTCATCTTCGGCAGCTTTCCGTGACGCCGGGTTTTTTGGGTGCTTGCTTGGACATTCTCCTGGCTCCAGATGCCCCATTACCTTGTAAGACTGCTGCTGCTGTGTATTTCAAGAATAGAGTGGTGAGGTACTGGGGTCACCCCAAATCATCCAATATTGATGATGGTGAACGTCCTGTGATTCTCGACCGCTTTGTACAGGTGTTGGCCTCTGTGGACTATGCCATGAAGAACCAGTTGGTGCCTGTCTTGAGGGTATTGGTATCTCAGGAGTACCCTCATAAATGGCCTCAGTTTCTCCCGCAAGTGGCTGCTTTGCTCCAGAAAAAAGATGACTTGTCGGCCGTGTATACCGGAGTCCTGTGCTTTGCTGAACTCTGTCGCTACTATCGCTATGTGGATAACGATGAGCGGGAAAAGGTCTTGGATCCTATAGTGGAGGAGGTGTTCCCACACTTAAGGGAGTTGGGCCAGGAGATCGTGCAGCTGCAACTTAATGAGGTTCTGGCCACTATACTTAAGCTTGTGCTCAAGTGTTATAAGTTCGTCACTTATTTCGACATGCCTCGCGTGCTCCAGACAAAATATAGTTTGGTGCAATGGGTTGGTTTCCACTGCAACGTCATCACCATGGCTCCTCCTGCTTATATCACGGAATCTTCACTTTCGCCTCTGGAAAAGGCCCAGACTCAAATGGCCAAGTGTTACAAATGGGCCGTGGCCAATGTGGAACGCTTGTTCTGCCGGTATGCTTCCCGGGACCTTTCTCTGCGCTTCAAATATGATGGTTTCAGAGATGTCTTCGTGTCAGACTGCATCCCACATCTCATGACGGTGTTCTTGATGCTTATTGAGCATTGGTGCAGTGGAGAAACATGGATGCCAGGTCCTGCTTTGTACCACTTGTTGGAATTCCTCAGCCAGTGTGTCACGCAGAAAGCCACGTGGGCAATCCTCAAGCCGTATTTCGAAAACATCGTGCTGCACTTCGTGTACCCGTTGCTTTGTCCCACAGACGAAACACTTGAGTTGTTCGATGTGGACCCCAATGATTACATCAACCTGAAGTTGGACAACTTCGATGACCTGGAACCCGATGTGGCTGCCTTGGGGTTGTTAGTGACCTTCATCACCAAACGGAAGAAGTCCACTTTGGAACCCATTCTTCTGTTTGCCTATACCACGCTTTCGGAGCTTGCTAAAACCCAGGAAACCTTGGAGGTGGCTCGCAAAAAAGATGGTGCATTGCGCTTGTTGGGTGGAATTAGCCATATGCTTACCTCCCCAAGTTCTCCGTTCTGTCTGCAAATGGAGGGGATTTTGGCTGACTTGGTGTTACCCAACTTGGCCTCGCCTCATGAGTTTCTCCAGGCCCGTACATTGGACGTGTGCCTGAAGTTCCTGGACTTGGAGCTCCAGAATAAAGAAACAGTGGGTGTGTTGTATAACGGAATCCTTCGTGCATTTACCAGCGACGAGTCCGCCAGCTTGCCCGTTAGCTTGCAAAGTGCTTTGGGCATTCAGGCATATATGCACCAGGCATCATTCCGGGAGATCCTTAGTGCCATCATCTTACCTACCATGTCCAAGCTCTTGGCATTGTCCAATGAAATCGATAATGAAGTGGTATCGGTTGTCATGCAGGACTGCGTGGAGAACTTTGCTACCCAATTGCAACCATTTGGTGTGGACTTGACCAAGAACTTGGTTGAGCAGTTCTTGAGGTTGGCCAAAGAAATCAAGGAGGCTGGAGAAAGTGGGTCTGCCGATTTGGACTTTGATTCCGACTTCAACGATGATATCTCCGATAAAATAGCCGCGGCCATTGGCTTGTTGAACACCATGGTCACAGTGCTACTATCATTTGAGAACTCCAAGGAAACTCTTGTGGTTTTGGAACGCACTTTTTCGCCTGTCATCGATTATGTGTTGACCAACGACTTGGATGACTTCTTGGCGGAGGTGGGAGAGCTCATTGAAAACTCTATTTTCCTCATGACCCAAGTTTCGCCAGAACTGTGGCGCTTTTTGGGACTTTTGGCCCGTCTGTTCCAGAAAGGCTTTGCTCTCATGTACACCGAAGAACTCTCGATTTGCTTGCGGTTCTATATGGTGTATGGAGCAGAAACACTCAAGCAGAACCCAGAGCTAGTGCTGCACCTTATGTCCATCATCCTCTTGGTGGCTCTGCAGGATGACCATAGTTCGGGATATAACGACCTTCTGCTGGCCTGTGAATTGGCCCAAACATTGATTCTTTCGCTCCAGCTGAACATGTGCATTGAGAAATTATGCAAGGCCCTTTTACCAACGTTTGCACAGGCCCAAGTGGACCAACCACCAAAACTGGCACAACTGGCCCATAGCCAAGCCTCAGCCAAGCCCAAGTTCGATCTGCTCTTGGTGGCCCAGCTCAACTTCATTGCTTCCTGCATCATGTACGATGCTCCAGCCACCTTAGGCTATTTGCAAGAACACAAGTGCTTGGAGACGTACTTCGAGCGGCTTGTAGCTTTTGTGCCCCACATCAAAAGAGTGTATGATATCAAAATCACTCTTGTGGGCCTTGCTTCCATGTGTACCAATGGAACTTTGGACCACGTGCCATCGTTGGTGCAGCACATGGGCCCAGCCTTTTCGGTTCTTTTGAAGGAGTTGCCAAAGGCCATCAAGAACTTGGACAAGCAACGCACGGAGTTTGATGCCGACGACTACTTGGGCTCTCTGAACTATGACTTCAACCAAGATGCCGATGAGTTCGATTTGGACGAGGCTGAAGAAGCGGCTGAAGTGCCGGGCTCTTCCAATACCGAAAAGTACCTTGAATTCTTGGACAAGGAAAACTCCAAGCTTGCAGGAACATTGGACTTTGACGATGAGCCGGTATTTGAAGATGTTTTGGGCCTGACTCCTTTGGACAATTTGGATGCTGCAGCATACTTCCGGGACTTCTCTGCAGCCTTGCAGACTTCCAACGATGCATTGTACCATGCTATTTTCGATAACATTTCCGAAGCCGAAAGACTGGTGTTGGTGCAGGCAGTTGCCCCAAGTAATTAGGAAGAAGCCAGTGATGATTGCAGCATTTTCTTTTTTTTTTTTTAAAATGCATACCCTACCTCTTGACTAGATAATTTGAATTCAATCCAAATCTTTTTGCTTTGACTCCGACCAAGAACGAATCAGTAGTTCCAGTAACAAATCCGTAGTTCGAAGAAGAAATCAGAGAGTGTTTGAGAAGAATAGTTACACCATTCTGACATCAAAAGCTGAAAACATCCTTATACTCCATGACTTTCAAGGCTCACTTGTGGTCTTCATGGCTTTCAAGGCTCATTCATAGTCTTCATGGGTATCAGTACCTCATAGTCACTCATGTAGATGACCACACTAACCTAACTCATAGTCATCGTATTACTAGACCAGTAGTAGACCAGTAGTAGACCAGTAGTAGACCATCAATTGTGAAACCACATGTTAGATATATTCTTTAAGTTCCACAAACAAACCATTGCCAACCACTAATAACCATAGTTGATATAGTTTCAGAAATAACCAAACCAAGTGTTTAAACCAGTCCAGTAACCACAGGATAAAGTCACAGGGTACTCTGTTGTAAGAAGAAGAAAGGAATGATCAAGAAAGGAATGGAAAAGAATCAAATGATAAAGAATCAAATGATAAAGAATCAAATGATAAGGAAAAGAGTTGATAGAGAAAAAGAAAAAGTGAGGGTACTGAGTGGGAGGGGGGGAGACTCCCCTTTTATAGACATGTTCGCCTTTTTCTTACACACACCCCCGCCCAGTTTATTTGCAACCACCAACCATGCAGGAGCAAGGAGCTGCGAAATATATAAAGGCGACGTATTCCCATCTTTTTTTTTCCAAGTATAAATTAGAGAATGAATAGTTTTGTGGAGTGGTTTTCTTAACTTAACAGATGATTCTATTGTGATTTTATATCAACTAATTTTATCTCAGGAACTACTCAATGATACTCTTGAGGAATGGACTAATTACATCTCATGAATTACCCAATGACAATCTGATGGATTGGACTAATCCTGTTTGAGGAAACCATCCAATGATGAACTGGTGGAATGGAAACCATTGATATTAGATAAAATAGCTTCGCCAAAGTACACCCTCAAGATCCTGCATTTGCTCCTCGTTGAATACCTTGCTATCGATGTGCCAGCTATCCTGCCTGGTTTTCTTAAACTGCCCAAGAGTTTCCTTGGCCGTCTTCCCCACTATGCCTGGGATTCCACAAACCTTATTGGACAAGATGGTTAAGATCTCGGGAATCCACAATGGGGGAGGAGAGTGGAAGGAAAAGGCATGTACCAAAGCTCCAAGCCCAAGAGCAGCTCCGTGAAGTACGGCTATATCCGAAGCAGGAAGGTTTTTGAATTGGTTCTTGCGGTGGACCTTCCGAATGCGGTCTAAGTCCGACAGGTACTTTTGCTTATAATGCTCCACTATACTCTTAATCTCGTGAGGTGGACTAGTATGGATGAGCCCGGCAAACGTGCTGGCCAGAGCCTCACGGATCTCAAGGTTCTTATGGTACATCAATGAATTGGTGAAGTTCAAGATTCTGGTTCTTTGTTCGGCACTCAACTTGAAAAGGTTGCGGAAATATAACACCTCGGTGAATTGACCAAGAACAATCGACTGCAACACATTCAAGTTTTGTCCCAGGTACTCCTCAAGCATCTGCACCGTGAGGTCTAGAGCAGCCAGATCAAAGGGAATTTGTGATACTTTCCGCAAAGGTGCCACGGGGTCGATGCTGCCCAATATACACACCTCCTTCATGTTCATGAGGTCAAGGAGAAATGGAACAATGTGGCTGCCTACCATGTGTTGGTATTGCACGGCAATACTAGTATTGAGAGCCTGCTTGAGCCAGTTCAAGAGTGTGGTGGCACAGTAAATGTACTCGGACTTGAGGATCTCGGGAACAGGGTCGTTTTCCACTTGGGCCCGACACCTTTGGATGCGGGAAAAGAGACCAAGGAGTCTTTCATAGAAACCCTGGTTCATGCTCCGTGTACTAACAAAGTTTGGATTTTCGGTGGACGTGCTCAAGAAATCTTCCATGCTTGCAAATGACTCTCCATAGAAGTTGAACGACGTGACAGTGATCAAACACCCCACCTGCGCACGTATAGCTTCATATCGGTTATCGACATTTTCAAAGGCCAAGTCAAGCAACTCTTCCGTATTGGGACATGACCTGGTGATGGCTGAAACAAACAGTTTCATATAGTAGAGCATGGTGGCTCCATTGAGTGCCGAATCCGAGTCTTTGGGAACCTTATACTTCAAAATCACATCTCGGATACGGGGAAAACGACGGGTATCAATATGGGCCGGAGTCCACCATGCGAAAATGTTCCAGATATTCTTTGATTCGGGGGTCAAGTCATTGGCAAAGATTCGGGTGAGGAAACCACAAAGGAACTCATCCCTTTGGGCCTGAAATGAAGGATGGATGTATTTGGACCCCACCAATATTCCCGTCACTAACTCACACACCACGATATGAGATGCCTTTTCATCTTTATCATAAGCTTTCTCAATGATATCGAGCAAGTCTCCAAAGGTCATGTTTCGGATCCGTCCATTGGACATAAGCATTACAAGCACTGTTGTAGTGTACACATCTGTGCCTTGAAAAGCAAGGTTTGCATCAGCAATCCATAAGTTGACGATTTCCAGGAACCAAGGCTTGGTCACGTGGTTGGCGAATTGTGCAAGAGCATTTTCATCCGATTCACTCAATTCCAATTCAGTGAATTGTGTATTCTTGACCACGCAAATGCTTTCGTCCCAGAAAAGCCACCCTGTGCCCAACCTATTATCAATATAGAACGAAGGGTTGGGTGTTTTCATTTCCAACTGCCATTTTTTCTGAAACGATTGCCCATTATCTGGTCTTGTATCAATACTCTTCATCGAGTTCATGATATAGTCCGCATCATACCCGTTCGAAACCTTATGGTCAATAGCAGAAAGCGTCTGCAAATTGTTGACCAACTTGTTGAGGCCCGTGAGTGCCAATCTAGAAAGAACAGGGTGATCACAACTGGCTGCTTTTGTCAAGACATCAAAAGCTTCTGCACTGGCAGGTACTTCGATTTTGTTCTGCAAAATCACCACAAGCGAAAGATTAAGCGAGCTAGATCTCCAATGGGTTGCACTTCGTACACACGAGATGGCCAAGGCCTCCAACTCCTTGATTTTCTCAAGGTAAATACCTCGCTTGGAGTCCTTGGCACATTTAAGCACCTTGACTTCAAGATCAATGAATTCTTCGGGTGGTCTGATGGATTCCACCAAGTCGTTTTCGATCAAGCACGTGCTGGAAGGCAAGAACACCGAGTCACACAAGTCCTTCATGGAATTCTGCGAGATACTACTGATATCTTCTGCATCTATACCAAAACACTTATTGAGCAAGCCTAAGTACTTAGGGAGATTGAAGAAGTCGCCCTGGAGCCTGGACCGAATGTTTTTGAGATGGAACACCGCAAGAACTGTTTTGATGGACTTATGGTTCTTTTCTTTAAGTGCTTTGGAAAGGTGCCGGAGTGCATACTTGACAACGATGCCATATGATCCATTGACTCTTTTCATGGACTCCGTGAGAGTGGTCTGGGCCGGATCCGCAATCGATGCATAGGTAGAAGATGCCATCTTCACTATGTCCTCAAGAAGCACCTTATCCAAAGGGGACATGGTGCGGGAAGTGGCATGTAAAGCCACACGCATCAGGTGGTAGTTTTCCAAGCGGGCCCCAAAGTATATTCTGGTAAACGGCTTCTTGAGATTCTTCACCTGCTGAAGCTGGGCAACATAACACATAGAGATACGGGCGTGGCTATGGTCCAAGAGTCGTTCTCTTCCCACATCATTGAACCAGATATTCAAGGTGTAAAGCAAGTGCTTGAAAAGCCTGGTATTATCGAGGAGATGAGTCTTCATGAACCGGAAAATGAGATGGAGACTTTTACCCACCAAATGCCGCATGCGGTGGATCTCCAAATATGCCTGGTTGCTGCGCCGAGTATGGATATCGTCTCCAAAGTAGTAGCTGCTGGTATAGAGCTTTCTTTCACGGAATGTGATGCCGGGGTTGACTGAGGACATATCCATTCCTGCGAGATTGGGGGAAGCTCTTCCCGAGGCGTCCAATTTGGGCGATTCCGAAAACCGTGGTTGGGGGGTTTTCAGCTCTAAACTCTCAACAGACCCATTGGCCTGCTCAAGCTTGTAGTCTATACCGGAATTGACCTCATTGGATTCCACAAGCTTGAGTTCAACGCCTGCTCCTGCATCATTTGAGTTGGACATCACGGAATCCTCATCCAAGCCCTCAATATCACGCACGATCTGCTCCAAATTCTCATGAATGACTTCAATTTCAGGCTCGTTTTCAGGGAATTTGGCAGCTCCGATTTTGCGGATTCTCTCGAGAAGCCGGAACCGGCTCTGAATCGAGTCGTCAGCATTGCTCAACTTAGGAATATCTTCATCGAAACTAGGATCAAAAAGATGGGACATTCCACTGAGTCCATAGCCAAGGGAGAGGAAATTGGCTCTTAACTCATCGGCCAAATTCAACGAACTGGCTTCACTGGCCTTTTCATTACCCACAAAACTCTTCAATATGCCCAGAATGTTAGTGAGCGACTTGGTCATGTGCGCCTTAAAGACTGAAACTGCAAAGTCGATTTCCACGTCTCCCGGCATAAACCACTCAAAGGTTAAGTTCTCCTTCGATAAGCGGTAATCGTCAAATTGGAATCCACCCCAACATTCTTCCGTGAACCCGTGTTTTTCCACGTATTGTGGGCTCACTAGTCTCGACTCACTGAGCCGTATTTTGGTCACACCCTGAAGCATGTGATTAAGAAGCTGGGAACTGCCAAAAACAGCAGGACCTTTAACAGAGCCCATCAAAAAAAATGAAAGCTCTTGCAACTGTTTTCCAAGCGGAAGCAAATGCAGTCCAGCATTCCCCACGGCCGAGTTCAAGATGAGGAGGTTCCAGAAGAGTGTCTGGTCACGTGGAATAATATCCACCCCAGTCCGAGATTGACCTGCTCCATTTTCAGAGACTTCCTCATAAATCTTATCGATCAACACCGGAGCCAACTTACCAAAGTGGCTAGGGTCCCGCTTGATTATAGCCCCCACTATATCTGCCACCACCTCCACCACAGCATGAATGGTATTGTCAGCAATGAAGTCGAGCCATTCCTGGCGAAATGCAACGAAGATATCATCGGACATGCCTTCGAGAATCACAATCATGAGGTTGGGCAAAACATCCAGTAAGTACTTTTCCACACCACTACTTTTGGCCAAATCTGGAAGGTTCTCAATGAGCAAGAAAAGTCGCTTGCACAAAGATTTGACGATGAATTTGAATGATGACGTAGATTCTTTCAAGGCCTGAACCTCCAAACCAGGGTCATATTCAAAAGTAGCCGTTTCGCCAAAAAGTTGCTGGTGGAGGTGGTCTAGGTGCAGGTTTGTGATATCCACAGCAAGACCCATATCACCTTTTCCGTCTGCCAAATCGGCCAACGGCACAAAAGTGGCCACCGTGGCAAAGACATGCAAGGCATGAATTGTTTTGGGCAAGTCATTGGAATCTATTCCAGGAAGTAACATCTCTAAAAGGCGTGGGAGATGGAGTCTATACACTGGCTCAGCAGCAAAGTGACGTGCAGTTTTTTGTAATGCCTCGAGTCCACTGATCACTCGATGTGTAGATATCACCCCCTGAAGTGACTCGTATAAGTCGGGTAAAATGCAACCAAGAGCTGTTTCATGATCTAAATGTGCCAAGTAGCCCAAGGCCATCAAGTACAGCTCAGATGCACTTTCCCGTTTAGATTGGAGTCCCGTACGCACCAAAGGAGTAAGAATGGCCACAAACCTTTTGACCACAGCATCAGGAATCTTGAGGTTTTCGGAAAGCGTGTATAACGAGCCATAAGTCTGGCGTTCCATATTGTATCTTTTGAGAAATTGATATGCCAAGCTATGGATCAACTTGGAAATGGGTCTAGACCAATCACCACTATTGGAAGGATGCACATAACTCTCGATGGCATTAAGAATGGTGGTAATTTGATCGAGAATACCGTTTTTCTCCAAGGGTTTCAGGCCATTGAGTGAGAAAACAATGGCACTCGCGTACCCATGGAAGAATTTCGTTTTGAAGGACCCAAATTTGTTGGTATTGATGCTTAAACCGGAAACAAGCGAGTTCATGATATGATGGAACTGGAGGGATGTGTAAATCCCAAAATCTTGGGCCTCTGCTTCAGATTGAGTGGACGAAAGATGCATCAAGTAAGACATGGCGGTCTTACCGAAAATCGACGTCACGTGCAGGTCAATGTCATCACTAGTGCTAAGTTTGCGCCACATAGCAAAGAAGCCAGGGATATAATGCCGTGTATCCAAAGAATCAATTGTGGAGCCAAAGTTTTGGGGCAATACCCGCATGCACCAGAGCACGGTTGTGGCATTAGGGATGGAGAACCGGGAAGCCAAATGTCTAAAGAGCTCAGGCAAGGAGTCCCGAACAAAAAAGTTGGCCGCACGTTCACCCAATTTGAGTACTTGGCAGAGATCCTTCTTCTCCATTGGGTGGTGCAAAGCATCTGCAGTTGGGAAGTTCAAAAGAAGGTCATTGAGTACCGGGGTCCAGGGCAACACCAAACCATGAGCCTTCAAAAGGTCCACGTTTTTGGTAAGTGTTTCAAAAGTCCTCACGTAAATCTTAAGGTTGAGGTGTTGGCCTCTGCTGCAACAGATGGCGAAATACACCTTTGCTAGCGATATACGCAAAGATACCGGCATATCGTACTTCATCTTAAGCCACACAAGAAGCTCATGAGTCCATGTCCGAACATTAACCACAGCTGCCGATTTAGGTGATTTTCGATGCTGACTAGCGGAAGCCCCAGACAAAAACAGACTATGGCCATCCTTCTCTGTATCTTCTTCATAAGCCAAATCATAATCATCATCATCATCATCATCGGTAATTTCATCATCTTCATCATCCTCTTCAAGATCATCTTGATCCTCAGAATCACCTAAATCATCCGCATGAGCCGGATCAGTACTATCGTCAGCCATTTCAAAGAGATTGGTCTCCAAGGCCACGTCCACATCGGAAAAGCCCAGTACATCGCGAAGAGTAGCCAAATCTCTAGCATTAACCGAAATAGCACCTTGAAGATCTTGACTTCGAAGCGCTATATAAAGGTGAGCCACAATATGAGCCAAAAACTTTGCCCGGTCTTGCTGCGGTTCTGTGGGGTAAGGCAAAGAAGCTGGCCACACCACAGACCGAGGCCATTTTCGGGAATAAAACCGCAGTGAGGCATCCCTCTGCATCCGACCAATCACCGCTTCATCTCGTGGATAATCGAGACCATAATGGTGTTCTCGTTCGTGTTGGATTGTACCAAAAGAGGGTCTGCGAGACATGTTATAGAGCAACTCCATATCGTCTGTCGTCATGTGTCGCACCCCGGTACACCACTGTGTTACTGTGTTACGGTATTGGACTGTGGTGTACTGTGTACTACTAGAGCACACTCTACACTTTTTTTTTTACCAAAGACACCACAATGTGATGAATGCTACAATGTACTATACTATAATATACACTATACTATACTCAATTACTTGAATAGACTAGTACCATATACACTGTACTATACAGTATTATTCGAAACGATTCAGACCAGCGCGATAAAACGTTTCAGACCTATGCGACAGAATGATTCAGACCTATGCGACAGAATGATTCGGACCACAGTAGCAAAATTAAACAAACCAATAATTCAC
>NKZH01002356.1:0-38345 GCA_002370695.1 Metschnikowia matae var. maris
AGACCTGTCGCTGATTGTACTGGAACCCAGTACCAGTCAGCTCTCGCACCTACAAACCGTGGTGCGAGCACAGGATACCTTGATGAGCCAATGTAAGAAGAAGTTCTTGGCTCAGTTCAATATCCATGACCGGATCGAGGATTACCTTAAATGTCTTCTTGAGAACATCCAATCAGCTGGCAAAGAGTTTGTGAAGATATGCCTTGAAATGGCTACAGACAATGCAGACCACAACAATTATGATGACTACGAGCATAGACTCTGTGCAATGATGGAGGACTTGGACACAATGGAGAAGATGGACCACAGTGCAAGAAAAAGCATTCAGAAGATCAAGAATGGTTTCTCTGTGAGTCTTAAGAACGTGATCCAAGGCCACACTGATGCCTGTGCTATCAAGCAGAAGTACATGGACCAGTTCCATAAAGTATGGATGCAAGCACTAGACTGCAGGCCACTAACCCCCAATCAACTTAAGGAAATGATTGGCTGTGCTGGTCTTGAAACCCAAAAGGGTTTCTTAGACGAGTGTCTCCATTTGCGGGCCCATGAGGTGTTGCTGCAAAAAATGGACCGTCTCACTGCTCTCCACAAGACAGTGAGCCGTGCGCGCGAACTGTTGCAACTCACGTATACTCAAGTGACTCTGCGCTTCGTAACTCATATTTATGAGTCTCACGGGGTAAGAAGGAAATGAGACTGACAATGACTGACGATGACTGACGATGACTGACGATGACTGACGATGACTGACGATGACTGACGATGACTGACGATGACTGACGATGACTGACAATGACTGACAATGACTGACAATGACTGACAATGACTGACAATGACTGACAATGACTGACAATGACTGACTATAATGAATGCAATGAATGAAGGATGATTGACTACCTGACTGACTTCATTGCTAAAAAAGAATAACAAAAAAAAACAAAAGGAAAAAAAAATAAAAAAAGAAAAGACTGGGACAATGGTGGTGGTGATGAAATACTAATGGCTACTAACTAATAAAGCAGATGAAAGTGAGAATGCTGGGCAAAGGCAGACGCCTACTTGCGATTGGTGATGGACTGAAGGTATCCAGTAATGAACCCCAAGCAAGCCTCTGGATTGTGAAGGTGCAATGAACCCTTAGAAGTGGGATTGTTGCATCGTGTAATGAACCTTGGCGAGCTGGACGGGATTGTGAAAGATCACAATTAAGTCCATCACGAATCAAAAGAAACAACTGCCTTCCTAAATACTCCACTTGATTCTGTTATATTGGCGAAAGGTTATTAGTATAACAAAGCCACTGGCACTGAACCAGAAAAAAAAACACGTTGCTAATGAATGCTAATGATTGCTAAAAAATTAAAATAGAAAAAATAAAAAAAAATAAAAAAATAGGATAAAAAGAGAATCTGTAGAAGTAATCAGTAGGCTTAGAGAAATCTACAACAACAACAGAAAAATAATGACTCCTCACCAATGACTGTACTCCAAGGATATTGGTCTAAAACACCATCCCATTAAATGTATTAACAACTGGTGGGACGAGGGTTCATCACACAATACAAATCTCCATTTGCAACTCAACAGTTCCCGTGCTTTTTGTTAACAAAAACAAAAAAAGACACTACCATTAGGTTACTGCAAATCTTAGTTCTCCTCCATAAATAGTTACTCTTTATTAACCTTAATCATTTCAGATTCTATTATATATAATATAACTAATTAACCCTGTAAGTTATTAATTCCTCTAATAATACCAGGATTTGGGATAATATCACATATCGTATCTATATACAGTAAGAAGCCTATTTCTGGTGAAATTGGTATGCTTTACACCATGGGATCAATTGGTCTTTTAGGTTTTTTAGTTTGAAGTCAAATAGTGGTTTTCCTTAGATGTGAATTTAAGGTATGAAGACGTTCGGTATGATACCGTTCGGTATGATGCATAGACATGCCACTGATTCTAATATTTCTATTATCTCTAATATTTCTGATACTTCTAATATTTCTTATACTTCTAATATTTCTTATACCCCTAATATTTCTTATACTTCTAATATTTCTGATACTTCTAATATTTCTTATACTTCTAATATTTCTTATACTCCTAATATTTCTTATACTTCCAATACTTCTAATACTTCTAATATTTCTTATACTTCTGATATTTCTAATATTCATAGTGACTAAACTTCAAGCCACAATCTCACTTCTCATAACCTTCCAAGGTCCAGGGCCTCCCGTCCTCCAAAGAACCAACAAATCAACCCAGCAAAAAACCAAATGGACAAAGAGATGAAGGGAAAGAAAAAGAACAAAAGAAAAAACATTTCAACGTCTTATGAAAAAAAAACCTCAAGAAAAAAAATCAAAAGGGTTCTTTACATTCTCAAGGATAAACAACTTAAATGTTGTGGTGAATTCCAAGAAGTGTGAGATCTTTAAAACTTCGAGTATGAGTTCTTCAAAACTTTGAGTGTGATTTCTTCAAAAGTTCGCTAGACTTTTTTGGTCACACCATCGATGGAATAGGACTCCACCCAAACTCGAAAAAGATACAGTGTTCATAAAGCTACAGCGTGTTATAAAGATACAATGTTTATAAAAAAACAGTGTGTTTATAAAGATACAGTGTTTATAAAAGTACAGTGTTTATAAAAATACAGTGTGTTATGAAGATACAGTGTTTATGAAAAATCAGTCTATATGACAATAATTGTATTCTCTGAGAAAACAATAGTCCTCCAGAATATCTAATAACCGAGACATCTGGGAGAAAACCAATAATCGAGACCCAGCTTTCTTAAACTTGCGTAAAATCTTATCAAGAATAATCATTTTTCTCGAATTGTACACCAAATGCTCATCTGTAGTATATGGAGGATCAGGCTCAGCACCGTCAAATAAGTATGGGTGATTGCAACATTTCCGTAGATGCATAAAAATGTGTTATGAAGATACAGTGTTTATGAAGATACAGTGTTTATGAAGATACAGTGTTTATGAAGATACAGTGTTTATGAAGATACAGTGTTTATGAAGATACAGTGTATTATGAAGATACAGTGTCCATTGGATCATCATCTTCTGAAAGAGAATCATGATTCTTTAATTCCCAAGTTTACTTGTTGTCCTATTATATTCGTTACTATAATACCACTACACTATACTACTGCAGCTTTGACTTGGGCCACCATAGTATACCTCCTTACCATAGTATACGTCGTTTTCCCATAGTATACGTCTTTTTCCCATGGTACAGTGTTTTTCAAAGTTATTCTAACCAGCCTACAGATTTCCTACAGATTTCAGATTTCAAGATATTGAATTCTAATGAAAGTTGGTGTGAAAGAGTATGCCATTTTGGTTTGAAAGACTATGTGAAGGGGCATGAAACTTTTTGACTTGGTGGTTTTATTTTTTATTTTTTTTTTGCTAGTTCTGGCTTCAAACAGTTTGAACCTCCTGCTTTGAATAGTATGGAAGAACACTATATACTTCCTGGTACTATACAGTATGCTTTCTTGTTGAAAAACATCAATCAATGAGCGCGCTTCCAGCCCTATGTTTTTGAAATAGCACCCATTAGGTTTTCATAGAGAACAATGGTCGCTGTTCTGGTGAAGGAAGATTCCCCAAATATAGAATAGGGGCCATGCCCCATTTTACCCCAATTTATTGTTTAGTTCTTTAATCAAATATCAACTGCCTGAGGTATACCAAGATGCCTCCAACAACCAGACCCACCAAAAGACCTCGTATGGATAATACTTCAATGAACACCGACATCTCTACTCCATCTACTCCTGAAGTAAACACTTTGGGTGAAGTGCTTACATATCTTGATGAGACTATGAGATGAGTGTCCTACAGTAAGGTACATACTCTGGACGTATCGCCCTGGTTAATTAAGGGACCTCCTGAAGCAGCAACTATCATTGCTGAACTGGCATTAAAGAATCTACATTTCTCTACATATATCGCCTTACCATAGTATACTTCCTTACCATAGTATACTTCCTTACCATAGTACAGTGCTATTGAAAATGTTAGATCCACCATAGGCAAGGCCCTACCTATGGAGGTATTATGAAGCCTCTTAGTCCGATTGTTACTATGGTGTAACGGCGTTTGGCCATCTATGCACGAAGTGCTCCGATGGCTCCTTTCGAACATTCCATAATAATGCCTCCCATTGTTCTGGTGGAGAGCTTTTTGGTAACACGTTTCTCTCAAAGGTATATAAGCCATTCCGATTCCTCTTTTTAGGAACCATCAACGAATATAAGAAGTTAGGCATAAATGTATTAAAAGAACATAACAGAAAACTATTCAAACCAATGATTCAATATGGTTCGTATCTAATCGCACAGACTTTTAAATCAAATGGCTTAAAAGTTCACACCAACGTTCATACATTGAAGAATTCAATATTTTGATAATATTAAGTTTGGACGATTACCTGTTATGTAAACCAACATAGCTGGAGTCTTGCCTCATATGTACACCAACATATCTGGAGTCTTGCTTCATATGTACACCAATATTTAGGAGTCTTCTAGTACCAATCAAAGGTCAAACCGGGAAGGAACAGAACATGAACAGGTTCCCTTTTTTGTTCTTGGAAATAAAGGAAGTATAAAAAAAATGAAATAAAATAAGATATAGGAGAGATAATTTAAAAGTAAGCTTAATAAAAAGTGAGTCGTAGACTAATAGGCAAGTCACCTAGATTTGAGCTAGGTTTATATAAGATCGAATCATGTCGACTCAGTAAGCATTGGTAGCTATTAAATATAAATATCTTATTTTATATATTGTAAAATTTCATATATCTTATAAAGATATAGTTTAATAAGCCTTGTGTATAACAAATAAATATATCTCTTATTTATTATATATAATATAATCCAATGCCGACCGTAGGCCAGTATTCCCCCGCGAAGCGGGGGCATTTAAATTTATCATCTATAAAGGGATATAATATTATAACCTATAAGGGTGTTTTATTTAAATAGAATGCCTGAGCCGTATGCGATGAAAGTCGCGCGTACGGTTCTAAAGGGGGGAAAGTTTGTGAAGACCTACCTCAACCTAGTTCAATAAACTACTGATGAAATGTAGGAGTGTGCCATCTAATTGTATTATCTGTGCTACTCTTTGTTGTAAGTAGCTATAAATAATTGTCAAAAATTTATCCTGTAGGGGATATAATTATCGCCCCGCTTCGCGGGGTTAAATTTATACAACTCATTATTACGTATTCTAAATTTAATAAATTAGACATGCGGATAGCAAATAATGAACGGATAGGAAATAAGATGTCTTCGTCTTTAGTAGCCATATCCAAGTTGTCTTATTTATGCTGAGGTTAACAAACTTGATACGTATAGATGAATATTTTCAATCATAATATCTAAGCCTTATAATGTCACTATAGGAGAGAGGTGTCAGTTCGAATCTGATGCGATGCGAAATAAAAGGATACCTCGGTATTGGTAAACTAATCTACTTGCTACGTAGTTGCTTCTAAGCTATCAGCGTTCGAATCGCTGGCTATCCGATATTTATTTACACATAACACAATGGTTAGTGTATATTATTACGGATATTATTATGCAAGTTCGATTATTGGGTGGATATTATTATGCAAGTTCGATTCTTGGGTGGGGGGTTATGTATATTAGTTTGTTTAATTAAGCTAGTATGGTTTGTTTAATTAAGCTAGTATGGTTTGTTTAATTAAGCTAATGTGGTTTGTTTAATTTAGCTAAGATGGTTTGTTTAATTTAGCTAGTATGGTTTAAATGATTTTGCAAAACACTGTATACGCTTTCTCTACTTATACTCTAACAGGAGATAAATATACCTTATGCACTTACTAAAAGTCCATAGAGTTGTTAGGGTTTTGTTAGTAAGCTTGATACTTTATTGTTACTATACTCGTTGATTCACCGGATTCCATAAAAGAATGAATGTGAAGGGGGTTTTCAGGGTCTAGTGAATGTAAGTAGTATAAGCTTTAGCATGACAAAAATGTATCTATTGATATGCTATTGAGTTCTATGAACTTTTATATTGTTGACTGCAGTGGTTGAAGTGGGGTTTCAGCATTTACTCCAAAATTAGAGTATGAACTCCAAAATTAGAGTATGAACTCTTAAATTAGAGTAAGGACTCTTAAATTAGAGTATAAACTCTTAAATTAGAGTATAAACTCTTAAATTAGGGTATGAACTCCAAAATTAGAGTAAGGACTCCAAAATTTGAAGTTAAATTCAAACACCTCAAATGTCCCTCATATTTGCTCTGAACATACAAGAACTCATGTTCTATTGAACAAAATGAATGATGTCACCTTCATTTTCAAAAGATACTTCTGTAGGTATACTGAAGCTTTAGATGACACTGTTTATAGCTTGTTTTTCAAGGTATCAATCACCTTGTTTGGGCCCTCAAATTGTTCCCAAAGATTCTCCATTAACTGTATACCTGAGGAAGTCGGTACGATACTTAGGTATCACTGTAATAAGCTTTGACCAAGAAATGAGTGTTTTGGTGTGTTTTTTGACAGTCACAGTCATTTTTTTTATTAGCTCCAGATGACTGCCAAATTAGGAACTGAATCAAGTACTCCAGCATGAAATCATTCAGGTAAGACTTATTGGTGACAAAGATCAATGAAGTGTGATATGAAGAAATTGAGAACGGAGGAGCCCATTAAATATATAGAGAGTAGCATCTACCCTTATCTCCAGAAAGCCTCTTTTCCTTTAACAATCACTCATTTTCCTTTATCAATCACTCATTTTCCCCTTGAACAATCACTCTTTTTCCTTAATCAATCACTCTTTTTCCCCTTGAATTTCTTGACCAATGACGATAACAGCGAATCGGCCGAGCGTTTCAGACCCTTAGACTTCTTACGTTGTCCATCCTCACGTCTCTGACGCTCCCCACGCTCCTTCAAAATCTTCTTCATGGTGTTTGTTTTCTTAAACTCACTGTTGGTTGGGTCAATTGCAAACTCATGATTTTCAAACACCTCAGCAAAACGTTCATCGGCCAAATCGGGTGTAAAAGTATCGGCTGGAGGCTCTGGTCCTTTCCGTTTACGCCGCTGATTCTTTTCTGCCTTGACGATATCCTTCATATTGAAATGTTCTTTGGTATCCGCATCGTCCATCATAAGTAACTCCAACTCGGCATTTCCCTCTGCATCCTTGGCGTGGTCCTTTCTTTTCTTTCCCTTCTTGGTTTTCTTTTCGATGTCCTTAGGTTCACTGGACTCCTGGTTCTGCTCCCACTTTTCGGCCCGTTTTTGACGACGTTCTTTTTCCTTCCGCTTATAAGCTTCGATGGTGGACTCTTCTTTTGGAGCTGCTTTCTCATCCTTTTCATTGGCTTCCGTTAACCCGGGGTTGAAAGTTATTTCCATATCCACATCATCTTCTCCTGCATCTTTTTCTCCACCAAAGCGGTTCCCCAAAAGACTCTTGTATAAGTCTTTCTGGGCTCCTGCATCACTTTCCTCCGAGTCCGATGCCAAATATGCCTTGAAATCCATATCGTCGATCTCTTTCTGCAGGAACAGCCGCGATGAAAGCGTCATTCTTTCCTTCGGGGTCTCATCCCAGGTTAATTTGACCTTAGAATGCTGTAATGCATCCGTGACAAACGTCGAGTCCGGTCTATAACTGGCTGGGATCTTGGTACATGTATCCCTGGGCTCATCATCAAATTCCATATCTTGGGGAACGTACCGTAAATCAAAGATATTTGCTGTGGACTCGTATTCGGCTCCGTCACATGATTGGTAGATGTTCTGTGCTGTTCCGATGCTGTCACAGATAACTATGGCATAGTAATACCTCAACCGTTGCAATTGGTACCTGCGCAAAGCCTTAGAGTCATAGTCTTCCTTTCCATCGTCTTCGGTGTATAACTTGCGGGCTGCTCTCTCCAAGTCGTCTTTATTGGAGAGATCCAAATCTTCATCCAGATCTGAATCCGAGTCCTCAATTTCCTCTTTTTTCTTGCGGAAAAGCTCTTTGGGTGGTCCTTCCACTTCTTCCTTTTGCATTTGTTCTTTTCCGAACTCACTGGGGTAAATACTGACGGATTTGATGTTTCCTCCTTTGGGAACAAATGATGAAAATGTGGACATCAAATCGACGGCCCGGACGTTATCCCAGTCGAGATTGACCACAGCAAAAGTTGAACTGGGTTCTCCTTCAGCGGGTTTCTCCTCCTCCACTTCGATATCCGATTCCATTTCGACCTCGGTATCGGAATCACTGGAACTATCGCTTTCTAAACCTTCTCCACGGGCTCTATCAACAAATCCCAGTTCGGAAGCGATATCTGAGTCGCTTTCGGAATCATTTTCGGACTCCAGTTCGTCCTTGGAGATGAGTTGAGTTGCCTTGGCGGATTTGTCTTCTTTTTTGGGATCTTTCAACGACTTTTTGACCTTTTTCACTGACTTTTTATCCATTTTCCCCATTTTTTTTTGAGTAGATGTCTCCAGAACAGCAGTAGCATCGCTATCCACATCACTTCCACTTTCATCTTCGCTATTGCTTGAATTATCGTCACTTTCACTTTGTTCAGCAGATTCTTGGCCAGAAACCTGGCTGTTTTCAGATTCCTCACCACTCTGGCCTTCCTCTTCAAAATACTTATCATAGTCACTTTTGTCTGCTCCCGAAAGCGGCCTTCCATACCGATCAACCTTTGCTTTTTTGCCTGTAGCGGTTACGTTCAATTTCTGCAACTCCTTCTTAGAAAACCGCTCATCCACCTTGACCTTGTTTTTCTTAGTACTGGGAACAATAAACCGGGGGTCATAACCGGCGGCTGAGAACCGGGTGTCGGAAGCTTTCTTGGCCATTGGATGGTTAGGGACTTTTAGCTGGGAATCTCATCTCATCTATGGCGCGGGCCTGCATATAGACACACATCGGTACCTCCCATCACCAGACTTCAACACTTAGACTCGAAATCAGTCACATGTGGGTAGAGATACTATATAGATCACATAAATAGGAGGTGTTGTAACAAGATATTTCTGTCTAAAGTTGCTGGGGGACTCAAGAGATCCTGCATATGTACAGCTGGAGACTGCACTAGATATTTTCTCGAAACTACCTTTACCCTAAAACACACCCGTACCTCCCACCACTTAAAATATAAAATGATGTTTTACTAGAATATATTTGAATGGGTACAGGTTTTTTTTGCAGGTAAAATCAGAGTGACTGTGATGGATGTCAATCTCCGGATTTGGCTATATACACTCCATTTTTTTTTGACATGAGTGAATATATAAATGGCACTAAGTGCCTCACCTTGGGATCACCTTAGTATGTGTCTCACTTTAGTCCACACTCCCATACACTCTACAATTTGTAAAGGATTTAAAGCTAGATCAATTACATGTAGGACTTATATTTCCTTTACTTTTGATGGTGGTCAGTGATTTAACAAATAAATGAATCAATTTAAACAGGTCGTGCCACAACCATAATATGCCACATCTAATTGTGCGACATGGTGTAAGTATTGTCTACACTTTTTATGGTCAACATTAAGGTAATTCACGCAGATATTGTTCTTCCAAGCTAATGAATGAACGTTCCACTTGCTTTTTAAGAAGAGTTAGGACGGAGATCTTGAACTGGAACTGTATATAGTACCGTTTCCGGCATACAATCACACTTCTACACATCATTTCCTAACACAATCAACAAAAATGTTTTGAGATTATAAACTCTCAGCTTGTACTTTGGTCAAAAGAGTAGGTTTGGTAGTGGTCCTTATTAGCCTAAATAGGGATTAGTACTTGATGGGCTGAGTAGAGAGTTAGTACATAGTATGACCTTGTATGCAGTCCATTTTATTTGAATCAAGTAAACTACAACAAAGCAGCTTCGACTAGCTCCTATATCGTTTAAGATGAGTAATCTAGCTTCAATTTTACTTCCCTCAGATTTATGTCGATTCAAGTTGGTTTCTTGTAAGTCTAATCACGTGACCTCGTTGAAAGGTGTGTTTCAGGTAAACTGAAATTTTCCAAAACTTATATCACGGTATTCTAAGTACTAAAGATGCATAACTACATGAAAATACGCTGCAAGTAGCATGAGTAGTATGGGTTTTGGCTCAAAATGTCCCTAACTGAAACTGTATCACCCCAAATAGCATGTTGACAGCTGGAGGGAGACCATGGTATTAAAGAATAATAAGTGGAATATGTCTAGCCATCGAATTGGTGGTGTTATAGAGCTTTAATTATACACCCGTACACCATTTTGTAAAAACCTTTACATCCCCAACAAAACATCCGTACACCATAAATATTCTATATCTGGCCCAATTGTAGATAGATCACTATATTGGCTTAAGAGAAAGCTATAGGTCTTGTTTGAGCTCTCTAAAGCTAGAAATCACGCTGTTAACATCAAAAAAGACTCCAAGCTG
Source organism: Metschnikowia matae var. maris (assembly GCA_002370695.1). NCBI lineage: Eukaryota > Fungi > Ascomycota > Pichiomycetes > Serinales > Metschnikowiaceae > Metschnikowia > Metschnikowia matae. The sequence goes on from NKZH01002356.1 coordinate 10,489, forward strand.
ACAAGGTGGTATCCAAAAAAACGGAAAAGACTTGCCACATGGTAAGGGCGGATATCGCTTCCCATGAAAGTAATTTATCTTCGATTATCAAGGCTGTTGATGTTGGTGTAGACTCAGATGTGTGAGTCTATATGCAGTACCGCCACTAATCTGGTCCCTGAAGCATTAAAATCAACTTAATCTCAAAATAAACAGCTCTGATTGAATCACAAGAACCGAATGTACCCTGCTATTACCCTTAAACGGATCCACCCGACCCATGGTTCCCCACTAAGCCCACCATTTCCATAAAAGCCCTATCTTCGGCCATATTTCGGACATTAACACTCTGGCGCGCCTGGGCCTGCTTCTCCTCCCACTCCCAGTTCTTTTTCTGTTCGTCTAGCTCTTTTGTGGACCCAATTCCCCAAACTTCGAGGTCTGTGATCATGAAACGGTCTTCATAATCTGCAGGAGGTTGTATACCAGACTCGGGAGATGATCCTGACGTTTCGAGAGGTGAAGAATCGGATGTATGGAAGTAACTGGGACAATTAGTGGAGGCCCTGCTTATATGCCGGAAGACGGCGAATTCCAAGTTAGCTTCAATTGTCAATGAAACGTTACCGGGGTTATATCTCCGAACGTTATTCTTATTGATGGGCTGATCGTTTCCGAACCCAATTCCCATCCCCTGGGTATTAAAGTACGTCAGTTTGCCCTGGTGTACAGATGTGCTTATAGACAGGAAAACATCTGCCCTGGGTTGAAGAGCCAAAATCACGGTATTTTCGTTCCCGAAATTGGCTTTATTCGAGATTTTCCAGGGCTCAGACATGTATACTGCATACACGAGCCGGTCGTTTTGTGTCTGACCAGGTTTGAGGGCCAGTTCATTGGAGCGGAAATGCCGCGGGAATTCCGCATCGAACGATTCGTACCGTTTATTGTGGGATTTAAGTCTTTTCCCAGCGACAAAAAAGATGGTGGGAGCGTACCACTTGAAGATCTTCAGCTCTAGAGAACGGATGGAAAAGCCGCTTTTAGAGCCGTTATAGAGCTCGACCAAGTTTTCTCGTGTCACTGCGACATTCTGGGCGACATTCCGGGAGACATTGTCGCTGCCTAGCATGACCGACATCAGCGCCACAGTGGCTTCGGTAACAAGACGCGAGGCAGTGAACTTCGGGGCGGAGTATTTTTCCGGAGTCTCGGAGAAAACCTGTTTCTGCAAGAGGTTGCGAAGCGTGTTTTGGAAATGCAGGGTGAGACGCATGCCCCTCCGGAACTGAGGAAACGAGATACGGTCTGATGCAGAGAAGTGTTTCACCAATGCTTTTGCAGCCGTTTCAAATGCTCGCCATTGGATGCTAGAGAGCTTAGCGAGCTCGGTGGACTGCAGACTTGCAGCTAGTAAGCCAATAACAAGCATAAGTGTAAATAAAGAGTGCAAGTCCTCTGAATGCACATACTTGTTGGTGAAAACCGAGGGGTTCTCTGCATCCAAGTCCGGGAGTGTTTCAAGTGAGTTCCAGTCGATTTTGAGTGCTGCAAATGCGGGGTCTTGGTCATGTGAGTCCGAAACTTGCAACACCAGCACTATAAATTCAGCTCTATCCCCACTTATTTCCCGCCCTGCCTCTTTTTTTGCCTCATCACTTTGTGAGACACTTTCTTTGATTTCTGTAGTTTCGTCTTGCGTATTTTCTATGAGGGCCCAGAATAAGAGACCTACATAATCACTGTGTTGCCATATTTTGGGGAGTCGGTGCATGTGGGCAGAAATTGCAACCAAGAGACTTCTTAGTGTCAATTGAAGACTGGAATCTGGAAACAATGGAGTCAGTAAGTCCTCATTTGCCTTTGGGTCTTTTTCTCCAGCGCCAGCGTCAGAAAAGTCATTAATTACATTGTCAGTTTCCTTTTTGGAATCCTTTTTGGTTGATTCATCAATTTCTTCCTTGGTCAAGTGGTTAGTTTCTTCCTTGGTTGATTCATCAATTATGTTTTTCTCCAAATGGTCAGTTTCTTCTTTGGATGATTTCTGAGACAAACCTGTGTTGTTGGTCAAATCTTGTTGTGTCCTCTGAGGTGAAATGATGGTGTCTAGAAAAGGAAGGTTCCCTAGCCTGACAAATATCCGGTACAAAACCTCAAGCAGTCGGGAAGATTCTTCAAGAGCGGATAAGTCAGAAAGGCCAAGAAAAGAGGTCAATTGGGAAGTCAGAATCAGGTCCTCAGGGGCTATATCTGGTAACTTCCTATGGATGGCAGCCAATTCGGTGGCGGTTAAAAGTTGCGAGGCTCTTGTTTCAAATAAACATTTTAGGTTTTGGAAGGAACGTTTTTCTTGTACATTAGATGAGCCTGAGCTAGTTGCCTGGCCCATATTGAAGATGGATCTGGTGTGAAGGAGGGGTGTGTGTGTGTGTGGGTTGAATTGAGGATTTCTGATATGTGGGGTGTGTGGGTGTGTGTGCTGTACTATACTGTACTGTGGTGTGCTTAGATGCAGGTCAATGAAGATTCAAAAAAAATAAAAAGGTGAAATGAATCCGGGGACATTCACTCCCAAATTTCAAAGCAGACGATTGGATGAGTTGATTTGTGGCTCTATGAGTTTTTTAAAGAAATGGTGGATTGAAGATTGGGTATTTGAACCAAAAGTCTCAAAAGGTACTACTATGCAGTACATTAAATGAATTAACTGAAGCAAAGAAAATCAGTCATAATCAGGTTAAACGTTCAATTGGAAATGATTCAGTCATGCATTGAAACTATTAATAAAATATGTGTTGTTGATTATGGAAATTTATTGAAACAATTTATGGAGGTGGGTTGAAAATCAATGCAAATTGAGTCCAAATCGAGTCAAAAAAAAGGTCTTGACCTGGATACAAAATTGTGAACAGCCATAGTCGAAAATTGATTTTAAGATCAAAGGCCCTTTTTCAAACCCAAAGGATTGGTGTGATGGTCACATGATTATTTTCCAGGTCACATAAGTATTTTCTAGGTCTCATAATTATTTTCCATGTCACATGATTGAGACATGATCACATGGTTGACACATTATTTCGACTAACATAAAATGTTAACCAAGTTGATAAAATTGCGATCATTTTCTTTTAATCATTTTTGTAAAATGATTAGATTAGATTAGATTCGCGGGGGCATTTAAATTTATCATGCTGCGACCAGGAGGACGAGTCTAGACGACCAATTTGTTATCGTTAACTTATTTAATATTAACTTCAATAATTTTCATTATTGTTCAGACTATATCTTAAAATATAAATATATATATTTCTAGGTATTTCGTGGTAGGATATTGTTATATATTATTTACATAAATAATAATTCGCTGCAAATCATCATTTTATATCGTATCTCATATGATCTATAGCATAAATAAAACTGCCATTTTATTATTTGATACTTTTTTATTATCATTTTTATTTATTATTTCGAATACATGATCACAAAATTATGGACAGAATACAAATGGATGGATGGATGGATGGGAACAGCTTCTTTTATTATTGACGGATCTCCACTTGGTGTTAAATTTCTGATTTCTGATTTCTGATTTCTGATTTCTGATTTCTGATTTCTGATTTTTGATTTTTGATTTTTGATTTTTGATTTTTGATTTCTGATTTCTGATTTCTGATTTCTGATTTCTGATTTCTGATTTCTGATTTCTGATTTCTGAATTCTGAATTCTGATTTCTGATTTCTGATTTCTGATTTCTGATTTCTGATTTCTGAATTCTGATTTCTGATTTCTGATTTCTGATTTCTGAATTCTGAATTCTCTCTTTGAAGGCTTGTTCTTATACCCAGACAACTATCCATGGAATTCACCAGCGATTCAGCATTTTACTGCAAAATACCAAGCTCAATCTGAACCTTTTGATTCTGAAGTTTACCTTAAACATATACATTGTGTTGAATTCTGCTGCTGAAGTTTACTAGCATCAGATTTGGATATTTCTAGAGAATTCTTATTCCATGCATTCTGCTACTGGTATCAAGAGAACCCTCTTTGTCCTCGTTGTCCTCGTTGTCCTCGTTGTCCTCGTTCTCCTCGTTCTCCTCGTTCCCCTCGTTGACCTCGTTGACCTCGTTGACCTCGTTGTCCCACTGTTCTCCTTGACCTCCATGTCAGAACCAGAGATGATGACAAGAAGCTTAAAGCTTTGAGGGTCGAAAAGGTAACTTTCCTTAGGGTATAGTCAAGGCATCAGCAGAAACACCAGAATTGCTGGTATTGTCTTCCACCTTTTTAACAACGACTTGAACATTTCATGACTAACCAAGCTTCATTATTTAAGAGTGTTGGCAGAAAAAGAACCTCGGTCGTTTTCTAATTATTATACCACCACCACCACCACCACCACCAAAAAGAAAAAGATTTGTGGTGAAAAAAAAAGGAATGGAAATGGATAACAAGCTTTATTTCAGACCATTCAATCTGTTATTAAATGCTATCAATCAATGTGAATGTTGCACGTGATAAATCCACAGACTCCATTCCATTCATTTATGATTCCACACCCCTTTATTCCACACCCCTTTATTCCACACCCCTTTATTCCATACCCCTTTATTCCATACCCCTTCATTAACATCCTCGAGTTAACATCCTCGAGTTAATGCCAATGGAATCACACTCTCATGCAATGATTTCTGGAAAAACACTGATGCAAAAATTTCACATTCAAAGATTTCACATCCAAACATTTCTGGAAAGAACATTTATGCAAAGAGTTCCTGGAAATAATCCTTGGCCCTCATCTCCAAGGCATACGAAAACCGCAAAAACTTCCCCCGAAAAGTATTATGTTCCGCTACATCGGTCAAAGAATCATGACCATGGTCTCTCTGGTTCCGAAGGTTCTGAAGGAGGAGTTTCTTCGTGAAGGAGAGGACAATCAAGCAGAAATAGATCCGGGTAACGGTTTGGAACAAGACACCCGAAACAGTAAGGAACAATTCTCGGGATGGAGAAGCTGATTGGCTAAGATCATCTGCACGAGCCGAAAAAGAAGCAGGTGCAGACGATACTTGTTTTTGCACTGGGGCTTCTTCATGACTAACCCAGAAGTATATGAAGTATACCGTGTATACAAACCCGGTGATGGTATCCAATAAGTACACCGAGCAGGCCAAACACATTTTGCGTAAATTGGTGGAGTTATCCTGCAAATGAAACAAGGCCGAAACATAGAAAGGAAGCGTGGAAAATGCCAAGAGGTTATAAATCCATTGCCAGAAATTAAGGTGGTGTCCCGTTAAAAGCGAGAGGATCCCATAGATTCCTCCAGCTTTATTGAGAATAGCCACAGAGAGCACAAGCTCCACGCCAATATAAAGCGGGATGACAAAGAGGAATTTCTGAGGTTAGTCAAAGAAGATAAGGGGTGTGCTGTACACCCTTAGAATGGACAAAAGACAGGGGCAGAAAAAGGACAGAGAAAGAAATACAGAAAGAGAAAGACAGAAAGACAGGGAAACAATGATGACATCTTGGAATGACACTAATATGGACTGAACGACACTATATCACACAGAACTGGACAGAACTGGACAGAATTGGATAGGAACAAAGTGAAATGACTGGAGGAATAGGAAATTGATATAGCAAGGATGGAAAACTGGAAAGACGAGAACAGGACAAAATGACGGCTGAGACTGGGAGACTAGACAACTGGATTTGGAACTGGATTTGGAATTGAATTTGGACAATGAACGCTTCATGCAAAGAGTGAATCTTTTTAAAAATGAACAGGAGAAAGATTTTAAGGGATCCATACTTTGGTAGAAGTTCCCCAAAAGTTATTGTTTCCAACATCTTCTCTCTCTCTCAATCACTCAAAGTACCGTCTTGAAACATTGACCAATGAGCTGTGCTGTATTTGAGACGAACCAAATCAATTAAAGTGAAAATTTCACTTTTGAAAAACACTGGAAATGAAGTTCAGAATATACATCATTTCAGAAAGGTTTTGTCAGTGGATAAAGATGACACCAAGAAGCAAAAGTGACTGGTAAATGACTGGTAAGTGACTGGGAAGTGATTGATTCTTGAGGCAGACCGACATGTTATACAGTCCTGGAGGCATTACCAACAGTACCATTTCTTTCAGCCTCGAACAATCCCTCCAGCCTCAAACAATCCGTTCCAGTCTCGAACAATCCCTCCAGCCTCAAACAATCCGTTCCAGTCTCGAACAATCCGTTCCAGCCTTAAACAATCCCTTCTAGTCTCCAACAATCCTCTGATGATACAAAACATGGACCCATTTCTCTGGTAATATTATGGACACATTATGCACAATGTTTCAAGCTAGACTCCTTTTACCCCAGAACACAGCAGACTTAAAAAGAATTAGCCAACTGACCAATCATAAAATCTATTGGTGGTGATATGGTATAATTAAAGGGCAATCAGATAAAGGTATGATGAAGATGTGGGTGGCAGATGGACATATGAATGTGGGTCAAGTATATTGTGGATGTTGATTACCACTCAAGTCATTCCATCAAAGTCATGAAGACATCATTAAGACTTGAATGTATTCATTTCCTTTGAAACGGGACAGGGTTATGAAGGGGTTATGAAGATGTCATGGAGGAGTCGTCGATGTTCTCATTGATTGGAGTCATTATAATCACAAACTGACGGAGTGAAAGAGTCGTGATAATCATGATGTCATGGATGGAAGTAAAAGTGGGTAATCCATACAAAACGATCGGATGTAGTCATATAATGTAGTAGTCATAATGTAGTAGTCATAATGAAGTAGTGGAACAAATGTATGGAAGTAATTGGAGTCATGAGTAGTCCAAAGTGAAGAAATATTATATCCCATGGAGAACAAAAGGGGTGAGGTAGTCATGGAGGTATTTCAAGTGTCATATAGTTGTAGTCGTATCAGCATCGTATAAGGTTTTGGAACCAGTCATAGAGTCATATGCAGAGATGAATGGTCTGGTGTCATGGCATCATGGCGTCATAAGTAGATATAAGTTGTCTGGGGTCATAGTATCATATAGTACTCTGGAGGTAGCCATAGGCAGTCATTGAATGCATGTAATGAAGGAAGGACATGGAAGGAGAGACATATGTCGATAGAAGTAGTCGAAAAATAAGCCCTGAGTAGTCATGGGGCTAGAGTCATGGGGTCATTAAATAGACCTTAACGACGCCTAGTATTAAACCTTGAAGTAGTCATAGAAGTAGTCATGGAGTCGTAGAAGTAGTCATAATGTCATGGAGTCATAAAGTCATAAAGTCATAAAGTCACGGAATCATAAAACTGATCTTGGGTAATCTGGAAGTTTGGAGGTCTGCGGTCTGGAATAGTATCATGGATTCTTTGCCCAGAATAGGGATCTGATTGGTAATTGAGTGGAAAGTAGATCTGGAGGACGATAGAAGGAATAGAAACAGAAATAGAAGAAATAGAAACAGAAATAGAAACAGAAGAAATAGAAACAGAAACAGAAACAGAAAAGACGAAAGAAGCAAGATGGAAAAAAAATCAACATACGTTGGGAAGGAAGCGGTTGAGACCCGAATGGTGGTCCATTGTTTTGATTGTTGATGTGATGGAGTATAAGAATATAAGAATGAGAATGAGAATGAGAATGAGAATGAGAATGAGAATGAGAATGAGAATGAGAATGAGAATGAGAATGAGAATGAGAATGAGAGCGAGACGAGACGAAAGGTGCGCACAGTAAAGTACAGTGAAGTTCAATACCCCTTGAAACCAATAATTTAATATGGTTCGTACCTATTCACACAGACTTTCATATCAAATTGCATAAAGGTTCACACCAACGTTCACACCAACGTTCATACATTGAAGAATTTGAGATTTTGATAATCTCAAGTCTGGAGTCTTGCCTGTTATGTACACCAACATTTAAGAGTCTTGCTTCTTATGTACACCAACATTTAAGAGTCTTGCCTCTTATGTACACCAACATTTAAGAGTCTTGCTTCTTATGTACACCAACCTTTAGGAGTCTTGCAGTACCAATCAAGGGTCAAGTACCAATCAAGGGTCAAAGTGGGACGGAACATGAACTGGTATGGTATCCTTATTTAAGAGGCTATGTTTATTGATTTGTTTCATTTTGCTAGTGTGGTTTAAATGGTTTTGGAAAACACTGTCGATACACTAATAGATTCGGTGGTGTTGACGTTGGTGCAAACTGTCAATTATATCAAGCCATTTATGGTTTCTTCCAACTCCATCCATGCATGTTCCGATTGCACGACTCGGAAAACAACCTTGGCTCAGTGGGATGTGTTAACTCTGCCCCCATGGCTTCACCTCCGGATTGCATGCTTTCCCGTTTTCCCGTTTTCCCATTTTCCCATTTTCCCATTTTCCCATTTGTTTACCTGGATCTCTTGCTGCTCTGGCCACAGTGAAGTTCAAAACCAAACCCCATGAAACCAACGTGGCAAAATGGTTCAAGCCAACGGGGCAAAAGGAAACAAACCAAACCAAATACTTAAACTTTGTTCGTACACCTTCTGCACGGTGATTCTATGGCTGTTGGTTCAGTCGGGATCAGCAATTCAGCATACAGGCGATCGGCCGACCATGGAATCAACGATCATAGAATCAAGATGTGATTATGGGTTGGTTCATTCGGGATCAGGAACTCGGCACAACTCCCCAGACTCGGGGACTGCCACAAGATTACATGGGCATCAATACGAAGGGATGTTTTGACATCAACTACTCTGGCTTACATAATAAGCACGATAACAACACTCCACTTTATGTCCATGAAAAAAAAAAAAAAATCGGTCACGCACACGAATCAGTCGTGCGGCACATTTGGGGGCTAGAAGGCATGTCATTTGCTCCAGACGATGCCAAAGTCATTCGGGACTTCGAGATATGTTTCGAATTGCATGGGTGCACGATCTCACACAATAGGTCGACCTCTTACCCGGCGCAGCAGAAGCTCTACCAGATCCACTTCATCATTGAACGATGGGGCGGAACTTATGAACGGCAGGGCGGAACGTATGAACGACACGATCAACGATCAGACTTGATGCACATTACGCATAGCTACAACGAACAAATATGAACAGAACTTGTTATCATACTCCGAATTCGAGGGGGGAGATCCCTCAAATGAACAAAAACCAAATGAACAAAACCAAAGGGACAAAACCAAAGGAACCAAATGAACAAAAACCAAATGAACAAAATCAATGGAACAAAACCAAAGGGACAAATCCAGATCCTCTATATATATAGTCAGTCCCCCCGGACTCCCACATCCGAGACCGTCTTCTCGTAAGTGAGTGTCCGCGGGGACTGACCATATATAGAGAGGATCTCGCTCAGGTTTGAGCGGTATCGATTGTGTGAACAGTTCACTGATATCTAGTTTGGAGACGAATATAAGTGACCTAAGATGAATCCTGAAGCACCATACTTAAGAGAACTATTGGAAGCCAATGCTATAACAATTCCAACTTATCAGAAAGTTTGTAATCTGTTTGCTAACTTGGAATTGTCATGACGATGGTCTCCAGTTGTTCACTTCTGTATGACGGTTCAGGATTCATCTTAGATCACTTATATGCATCTCTACCAAAACCAAATGAACAAAACCAAAGGAACAAAACCAAAGGAACCAAAGAGACAAAAACTAAAGAGACAAAAACTAAATGAACCGGTTGTTGTATGCAGTACAAGGGGGGAAGATAAGAGTATATGGAGAGTATACATTGAAGAGGTCTTTAAAAGAAGTGAAAAATCTGAGTCATGGAAAATCGGCTCGGTGGTTTCTGTGGATACAGCAGGATATGGTGATTCTGGAATCTTAAATAAAGGCAAAATTGTCTTGGGTTTACGACTGGAGAGACGGAGCCAAGGATTTGATTGAGGTGATCAAACATGAGGTGGTCAAACTTCAGGTGGTCAAACATGAGGTCCTCAACAAAGGTGACTTTTCACCCAATGCTTACACCCAATGCTTATACCCGAAATATCTTGGTGGGTCACTCTCCATGGATGGGTACCATGAGACCTATGCAGCATCTTTGGAGCCTAGTCTTTTTGACTCGTTTATTGCCGTGAAGTCAGTGATCTACTTTGACCCAGACATCAAAGACTACTTCTTGCTCAAGTACATCAAAGACTTCTTCTTGCTCAAGTTGATTTTAAATTGGAACGCATTCTTCTTGAATTGATGAAGTTTGGTTCCAAGGAAGACCAGTTCATGTTACTTTTAATGTTTTAACCCTTGATTGGTATTACCAGCAACAATAAGAAGAAGAAACAAAAAAAAAACAACTATTGAAGGTTATAGTACCAATACAATAGGACTTTTATCAGCTATAAATTAGCTCAGAACCCTCAATTGGATGTTGCAAGGATATCATAAAACAAATGGAAAATATGAAGTAAGTCACGTGACTTATACACTACCAAACTTTCTATACAATTGTATTTTCCGTGTCATTTTCTTCTGGTTCTTTTTTTTTTGACGGTTTGTTGGAAAAGATTTAGAAACATTGACCATTAGAAATCTTGAAATTTCTATAACTTTTTGGTATTTGCTTGAAGAATGGACTGGCGATGCTTGTATGCAGGAGTTCCCAATAAAAAAATATTATTAGTATTCTTTTCCTTCTTTCATTCTTTCTTTCCTGTCTTCATTTTGTGTTAACCCATAAACATAGAAAGTGTAGTTTACAAAACTTATTCGATCTCCCCACTTTTTTTTTTTGGGAATTGGAATTGGCTTTAGAAGGAACTAATAACGTATTTGTTGAGAAAGAAGCACTGCTATTTCTCTTACAGTGTTATTCGAAACGATTCGGACCAGCGCAATAGAATGATTCGGACCTAGAAGACAAAATGATTCGGACCAAGAAGACAAAATGTTTCAGATCACTCTAGCAAAATTCAACAAACCAATAATTCACTTACTAATTACATTGTCTTTCAAAAGTATTCATACCCGGGGCCAAATTGTTTGGAACCAGAACCAACAAAATTAAACAACCCAAGAACTCAAAAGAGGTTTGTGACCCCTTCATAGACTCTTTAAAATCAAATGACATAATGTTTCACACACAGACTACAGTATTATTCAAAACTATTCAAACCAATAATTCAATCTGGTTCTACCCACCTATTCGCACAGACTTTCAAATCAAATGGCATAAAGGTTCACACCAACGTTTCATGCATTGAAGAATTCAATATTTTGATAATATTAAGTTTGGAGATTGCCTCATAGTATGATTTACTATTTTTGGGACTGTTGTAGTACCAATCAAGGGTCAAGGGGTCAAAGGATCAAACAGGGACGGAACATGAACTGGTTTCCTTGTGTTTCCTTGTGTTTCCTTGTTTGGGGGGTGGGGGTTATGTGTATTGGTGTGTTTAATTTTGTTAGTGTGGTTTGAATGATTTTGGAAAACACTGTATCATTAAAATTCAAGATTCTGTATTCTTAAATCTAGAGGTTGGTTTGAATTATTTTGAAAAAGACTGTACATAGTCCCCTCCCAAGTTGTTGTATACAGGAAACCAATAAAACCAATTCAGTTCAGTTTCCGTACTTTAAGACTCCCCATTTGCAGTACATATATTTGTAAAGACTTTAACTCCAGTTCAGTTATGAATGCTGGGGAATCAGGTGGCCCGTAGAGTAACCATGGTGTAATGTTCAGAGGTCCCTCCTGATTATAGGTCAAGGATCTCATTGCCTCATCAAGGTAAGTCAACACTTTCTCATCAAGGTAAGTAAACACTTTCTCATCAAGGTAAGTAAACACTTTCTCTTCAAGGTAAGTAAACACTTTCTCATCAAGGTAAGTAAACACTTTCTCATTAAGGTAAGTAAACACTTTCTCTTCAAGGTATACTTTAGCTTTAAGGGAAGTGTTTACTTCAGACATAGGAGGAGTATCAGAGTCAGTACGAGGAGGTCTGGTGGGTCTGGACCTAGGAGGCATCTTGGTATGGCTCCCTAGTCAGAGATATTCGGTTAGTTGACAAAGTAATTGGGGTAGCAAAGGCCTCATTATATAATTGGGAGTCGGCCTTCACTGACCCTTGGTTTTCAGGAAAGCTCAAGGTAGATAAACTAGTAGTGACGTGCCCTACAAGCCTAGAGTGCCGTGCGCGTGCTTATTCGGTGCTATTTTCCAACAATATTAGGCAATCCTCCAGAGATTTAAGATTTCAGAATATTGGATTTTTCCAATGAAAGTTGATGTGAAAAACATTACGCTATTAGGTTTGAAAGGATGTGTTATTTGGTTTGAAAGGATGTGCTATTTGGTTTGAAAGGATATGCTAAGGGGTACGAAACTTTGTGGATTATTGGTTTGTTTAATTTTGTTAGTGTGATCTGGATCGTTTGATCGCCCTGGTCTGAATCCTTTCGAATACAGTATTTTTCAATATCATTCAAACCAGCCTCGAGATTTATAATCTCAGAATACTGAATTCTCATTTAATTGGTGGTTGAAACGTTATGTCATTTGGTGTGAAAGATTCTGTGAAAAAGTATGACCCTTTTTGAATTACTGGGTTGGATATTTTGGCTAGTTCTGGTTCCAAACTTGTTGGCCCCCTAGTTTGAATAATTTTGAACAACACTGTAACACTGTATACCGAAAGTCACTCACGTGACTTTGGTCATGTGATGGCTCACCTCAATATAAAAGGACAAGCTTCTGCTATTTTATAATACCACCAAAAAAAATATATATATATATGTATATATATCAACTGAGGGAGGATATGCCAAGATGTCTCCTCACATCAGTCCCACCAATATAATTAATGTAGTGGTACTGATGTTCACCAATGACTTGGATTGATTTCTCTACAGTATTGTGGACTGTGTATAACCCTCTTGGTGTACGGGTGCCGCGTATTATAGCATCTCATCTCACATTAATCTTATCCAGTAATGGACGTGACAGAGCCGCTCAAAAACCTCCAGGTGGATGATGATGAGTATTCCGATTTTAGTTCGGATTCAGAATCCGATTCAGATTCCAATGATACTAAATTCGTTCAAAAAACCATAACGGATCGGGGGCAAATCGTGGAAAAGTACTCCCAAGTCATTAACCCCGATCAAATCAAGAAAGGTCCAAAAACAACTAAAGATAGAGCTAATAGAGCCACTGTGGAACAAGTTCTAGACCCACGAACCATGAATTTCCTAAAAAAAATTATCAATAAGGGCGTCATTTCCCGTATTAATGGGTGTATTTCCACTGGAAAAGAAGCAAACGTCTACCACGGTACCCATGATGATCCTGAAGTCAGCACACGGGAATATGCGGTCAAAATCTATAAAACATCCATTCTAGTGTTTAAAGACCGGGAACGGTATGTGGATGGCGAGTTCCGATTTCGTAACACCAAGAACCAAAGTAACCCACGTAAAATGGTTAAGGTGTGGGCGGAAAAAGAATTCCGCAACCTTAAACGGCTCTATACCAATGGAATCCCATGTCCTGAACCCGTTGAATTAAGGTCACATGTTTTGGTGATGGAGTATTTGACCAAAGGAGAAGCACAACCATCACCAAAATTGAAAGATCATCCATTTCAAAATGCAGATGAAATCGGCCATTATTATCAACAAATGTTGTTTTATATGAGGCGGATGTACCAAACGTGTCGGTTAGTGCATGCTGATTTGTCAGAGTACAACTCTATCGTACACAACGATAAGCTTTATATCATTGATGTGTCACAATCTGTTGAGCCTGAGCACCCCATGGCATTAGATTTCCTTCGAATGGATATCAAGAACGTCAATGATTTTTTTTCCCGGAAAAAAATCAACGTTTACCCAGAAAGACTTCTTTTCCGGTATATAACGGAGAGCGACGGCCAGTTGGGAGTAACGGGCGATTCCGATGCTGAACTTGCACATTATTTGGATAACCTTCCTCTTAAAAGCGAATTAAATGATGATGTGGATGATGAAGTGTTCCGGTCCTTACATTTGGTCCGGTCGTTAAATCATTTGGAAGAGCGTGACTTTGAGAAGTTCTCCCAGGGTAAAGTGGATACCTTGACGGATTTAGTGGTGACTCTGAGTCAAGGTAACGAAAGGGGGGAATTTCAGGATGTTGGTGGTAATACTGAAAGTGGTATTAAAAATGGTGGTAAAAATACTCAAAGTGTTGGTAAAAATGGTGGTAAAAATGGTGTTAAAAATGGTGGTAAAAATGGTGGTAAAAGTGGTGGTAAAAATACTCAAAGTGGAGATGTTAAGAATACGCAAAGTGATGATGATGGAAATCCTCAAAGTGGTGATGGTGCGGAATTTGGGGACTCGGAATGCGACTCCAACTCCAACTCCAACTCAGGCTCAGACTCAGACTCAAACTCAAACTCAAACTCAGACTCAGAATCAGAAGGTGCAGGATCCGATACAGGAATAGAAAAACGCGAACGCAAGTTAAAGGGAAAAAAGTTCGAGGACAAGGATGAAAAAAAGGCCCGTAAAAATGCAGCCAAAGAAGCAAAAGCAGAAAGGAGAAAGACTAAAATGAAGAAGCACGTGAAGAAGAAACTCCTTAAACGTTAAATTTATTTAGTCAAAGGTCATTTAAGGGAAAAGGCTTGGAGTCATTATGAAATCAAGAAACTAAGAATCAGAGAATCAGGGAATCAGGGAATCAAGAAACTGAGATCATCAGAATAGCACTCAGAGTTACTACTGAGTTACTACTGAGTTATTACTGACTTACTACTGAGTTACTACTGAGTTATTACTGACTTACTACTGAGTTACTACTGAGTTAATACTGACTTACTACTGACTTACTAGTGAGTTACTACTGAGTTACTACTGAGTTATTACTGACTTACTACTGAGTTACTACTGAGTTATTACTGACTTACTACTGAGTTACTACTGAGTTAATACTGACTTACTACTGACTTACTAGTGAGTTACTACTGAGTTACTACTGAGTTATTACTGACTTACTACTGAGTTACTACTGAGTTATTACTGACTTACTACTGAGTTACTACTGAGTTAATACTGACTTACTACTGACTTACTAGTGAGTTACTACTGAGTTACTACTGAGTTATTACTGACTTACTACTGAGTTACTACTGAGTTATTACTGACTTACTACTGAGTTACTACTGAGTTAATACTGACTTACTACTGACTTACTAGTGAGTTACTACTGAGTTACTACTGAGTTATTACTGACTTACTACTGAGTTACTACTGAGTTATTACTGACTTACTACTGAGTTACTACTGAGTTAATACTGACTTACTACTGACTTACTAGTGAGTTACTACTGAGTTACTACTGAGTTATTACTGACTTACTACTGAGTTACTACTGAGTTATTACTGACTTACTACTGAGTTACTACTGAGTTAATACTGACTTACTACTGACTTACTAGTGAGTTACTAGTGAGTTACTGCTGACTTACTACTGACTTACTACTGACTTACTACTGACTTACTACTGACTTACTACTGACTTACTACTGACTTACTACTGACTTACTACTGAGTTATTACTGACTTACTACTGAGTTACTACTGAGTTAATACTGACTTACTACTGACTTACTGCTGACTTACTACTGACTTACTACTGACTTACTACTGACTTACTTAAGGATTCCTGTTACACTGAGAATGACATTAAGATTGAAGTTACTACTAACACGATATTCAGGTTACCATCACAGTTACTCCTGGACTGAGATCCCGATTACCATCAGTGTTAGGAAAGAGATCGAGACGGAGCGTGGTCTCTACCCGTAACCATGTTGTTAGCTTGGTTACCCCGTATACATAAGAAAAGATGCAGACTCCTCCGTGGAGATCCTTAACTGAGATTCTCTAGACCCAATAGGATTCATGAAGTGAACGTTATTCGGAAGGCTTGCTGTTTCTGCTGCCCTACTACAGCAGAAAAGTATATAGAACTTAGAATTTACGGGTTCGCCTGATTAGAAGGTTCGCCTGATTAGAAGGTCCTTAGGGATTCCTCTAAGTCATACCACCGTATTCGAATATACAACTGATATATAACTTTATTGCACATCCCATGACCTGCTTAAAGGTTCTAATAGGTTGATGTATATTTTTTTGGTGGTATTATCAAATAGCGGAAGCTGTTAGATTCTGGTTACGTCCAGTACTCTGTTTTGTGTGTTTTGTAAGTTTTGTATGTTTTGTATGTTTTGTATGTTTTGTATGTTTTGTATGTTTTATGTGTTTTGTATGTTTTGTATGTTTATTCGTCGATGATTCCTCAAGTGGGGAATCCGAGCTGCTTTTTTAGTGTTTTCAAGAATAGAGATGACTGCAAAACAATTCCTTCGCGATCATTGTTTTAATCATCTCAGCTCATTCTGCTACTCCGTACAATGAAGCTGAGTAGAAGGTTGAGTTGAAGGTTGAGTTGAAGGTTGAGTTGAAGGTTGAGTTGAAGTTTGAGTTGAACGTTGAGTAGAAGACGGAGTCGAAGGTTGAGTAATAATAGCCATTTTATCACGCAGAGAGAGAGAGGTTTCATAATATCCCCATATGTAGACCCCTACTCATGGTGGGTCTGATAGAATACGTTTGATATTATCATATCATTAATGTTTATATGTTGAATTTGAGTACTTTGTCCTTTTTCCCCCCCTTCTGTAGCGCAAATTTATGTTATTGATTTTTATTATTTGCTTATCCCAATTAAGGTATTGTAATTTCAATAAAGGTATTGTAATTTTAATATAGGTATTGTAATTTTAATAAAGGTGTTATGTTCCTTTAATACATTTATACCTAACTTATTATATTCATTTATGGTTCCTCAAAAGAGGATTCGAAATGGCTTATATACCTTTGAGAGAAACGTGTTACTGAAAAACTCTCCACCAGAACAATGGGAAGTCTTATTCTGGAATGTTCGAAAGAAGCAATCGGAGCACTTTGTTCATAGATGGCCAAATGCCGTATCACCATTGTAACCATATTAGGACTAAGAGGCTTCATAATACCTTCATAATACCTTCATAATACCTTCATAATACCTTCATAATACTATTCATAAGCAGGGCTCTGCCTATGGTGGATCTAACATTTATAGATTCTCCAACTATTAATTTTGGATGTTACTTTAATGTTTGTCTCAGAAGAAAAGTCAGAATTGAAGGAAATAAGGTAATGTACATGAGAAAACTCCAAAACCATAAGTTTGTCTGATGGTAAAATCACTCAATACCAAGCCAGTAATACACATGTTCAAAGGATTTTGCGGTCAGGGGGGAATTGATTGGAAGTCTAATTCTTAAAAGGTCAAAAGAGAGAGATTTTTACGCCCAGTATTCCAAGGCACATTTCTGTATCTGTCTAATCTCTTGTTTTAATTTTAATCTTTGCTTGAATGGTTCCATTAAGCTATTCTAGGAGTGCACACAGGATTTTTTATTATTGTTATAAATAGATTTTTTATTATTGTTATAAATAGATTTTTTATTATTGTTATAAATAGATTAACATAAATATGATCCTGATTATACTGCCTTTAAAAAATTGTGGTGTTGGGATTTTTATCAGGATTATGAGTGTGACTATAGTGTACAGTGTTTTTCAAGACTATTCAAACCTGTGCGATAATATGTTTCGAACCAACAAGACAAAATGTTTCGAACCAACACGCCAACACGATTCAAATCAAACTAGCAAAATAATTCAAATCTATATACATAACCACAAGAAAGGAAACTAGTTCATGTTCCTTTCCGGTTTGACCCTCCATTGATTTGGTACTGCAAGACTCCCAATTCAAATATAAGTACATACGAGGCAATTGTTAACGCGTGGATAAGAACTAGAGAAGCAGTCACACGCATGGGGTGACTAGCGATGATATGCAGGACGACGGATGAGCCGCCGGGCGGCGTGAGAAAAGATTCTCAGCCACCCATAGAGAAGTCAGTTCTTCCGTAAGGTCAAGTGATGGGGTGGACTGCACCCAAACTACAATGAGTAATTACAAGTCTGAAAATTAACAGCAATCGTTTATTTCCAGGTTAAAGATTCCAGTATATAGACTTGTACGAAACTTTTAGGATTTTGGTGTGAATCGTTTTATCTTGTTGGTTTGAAACATATTGTCACGCTGGTCTGAATCGTTTCGAATAACACTGTACTTTGTATTTCGCACCCATTTTGTCAATCTAGTGCATTAATGGATTCTCAGGTGTAGTGTAATCGAGTAGAAGGGTTTCGCACCCAAGACCTCCTTTGAAACCCATACTCATATACTCCTATGTCCTTTAGAACTAACTGTAAACTCCCAATCGCTTAGTTCTATAAGTTATATTATTGACCTTTTTAAACTCCTATACACTTCTATACACTCCTATACATGTCTCTCCCATTGGCTATACCTTTTAGACTCTTATACATCATAGAGTCCTAATACTATAGAGTCCTAATACTATAGAGTCCTAATACTATAGAGTCCTAATACTATAGTCCTAATACAATAGAGTCCTAATACAATAGAGTCCTAATACTATAGTCCTAATACAATAGAGTCCTAATACTATATATCCATATAATAGTGCTATTAGTAATACCAACCAGTACCTTATATAGTCATTCCCAGTAGTTCACAGCAATTCACAATTAATTATTCTCTAGGTCATTACAACTTCTGCTTAACTATAACTACCACATATAATACTACCACTTTTCGAAACTCGTTATGAAGTATTTATCATTAGGTTAGATACTCCACTAGTGAATTAGGTAGATATACTACTTCCGGTGTTCAAATCAAGAATAGTCACTGTAACTCAACAAATTTCCTTCTCGTGTATCCTCCTGCGGGAACGTCTTTAGTCATAATGGTTATGTCACCGCTAAGGTAATGGTTCCTAGTGCGCTTCGCTACCAAATGTTAGAATACTTATGTGATATACGGTTCAATATAACTATTGAATCATCAGACATAATGGGCCTAGTCATTACGATATTCTCTACTTCACCATGTGTCTTAACTATGAACAAGTAAAAGACCTTAAAATAATACTGCTATACTATACTGCTGAACTACATACCGTATTATACTACTATACTACTATACTACTATACTATACTACTATACTACTATACTATACTACTATACTACTATACTATACTACTATACTACTATACTACTATACTATACTACTATACTATACTACTATACTACTACACTTCTACCCTACTACACTGCTACACTGCTATACTATAGTTCATCAGTTGTATTCTCGAAATCCATTTCGATTGTAACAAATCGAATATGTTGTTTCTCATATTAAACAGTCCCTTGAATTCAAAGACTTTTTATCCTTTTCCAGAACTCCTCTTTATCAACCAGAAAGTTCCTTTCCAGGATATAAAATACAGTTCCTTGCTTGGCAGGTAGAAGAACAATTAAATGAATTTTCCATGGTCCTTCATTAGACTTCACTCCAAAAACCACATATTTATCATGTTTAGAAGTAGCAAGTGTCTCGTCAAGACTCTTTAGGAAATCTACCAATGCCGCATCTGGAGAAAATGGGTTCTTTGCTGCTTTTTGCAGAATAGTATAGTTTGGTCAATAAGACTTTTCTTTTGTTGGGCCCTACCCTTACTTCAAGTAACACAGCTCCGTAGTACAGCTCAGTAGTACAGCTCCGTAGTACAGCTCCATAACATGAGGAATTCAAATATGTATTATTGGCCACTTTGAACCTTACCTTTCTTTCAGTAAGAGTTTGAAAGTAATCTAAGCAATTCACTATGTGAACCACACTTCCAGAGTCCCATACGAAAGTCACCTTTTTTGGTAAGAGCAGATTTCTTTTGGTACATCTTTTTCTCCATTACATACATATTCCTGTATCTCCTTTTTTGGTTTAAAGCACTTTGAATTAAAGCACATTGGTTTAGAGCATTTTGAATTAGACCAATTTGAATTAGAGCACTTGTTTTGGTAATGCCCCTTTTCAAGACAATTGAGTCATACCACCTTCACAATGTGTTTGGAATTTACACCCTATTTGTTGACTTTTCCAGCTCTTCGAATCGCCATTATATTCATCACTTTTTTGGTGGTACCAAGTCTTTGCCTCATTTGATCTAAGGCCCTTTCAGATACTGCAGTTGATGTTTCCATATTTGGGAGTTTGAAGGTTTTCATATTGGAGAGTCTTTCAAAAGCCTCAAGGATATGTTCAGTTTCGTAACCTTCAGTCATGAGAGTCATAAAGAAAGAGACTTCTTTTAAACATTTAAAATCCAACATCCTAAAATCTTGACTAGCTTTAGTATGACAATGTTCTGCAATGTAAAGATAAGGTTCCCAGTTTTCTACACTTGGCTTGTTGTTCTCAAAGTAATCCCTAATATCTTTAGTTGATCTCCTTGGAATGTATGTTTTAAAGATCTCTTCAGACATGTGTCTTTGAACATATGCAACAATATCCTTTTCAATTTTGGTAAGATAGTTTTTAATGTATGATAAGGATTCACGTGATACAGTATCTGGCTTATTTTCCAAGATCTGAAACACTTTATTTGGTCCTTCATAGTATACCCAAATATATTCATGATATGGGAATAACTCTAAAACTCTTATAAGTTCAGTTTCAAAGATTGGTGCTTGTTCATTCTCATAAAGTGTATATGGAAGTTCCATTTCTAAAAGTAAGTTCGCAGGGCTCATAACCTGGTGAGAATTACCCATCACGGTATCATAATCTGGAACCGTTATATAATTATTAGCTAATAATTCCAAGAGATATGGAGCTGTAGTAGTCATGATTGTTTGTTTTGATTTGTCTTGAAATCTTGAGATCAACTACTAATATATACTAGATGGTGTGTAGTATACTAGATGATCTGTAGTATTCTGGTCAATGATGATACAGTTTAAGTAAGAGCGGAGTCTCCTCTATATATATATATACTTTTCCATCCTGAATTCCTTCTTCCTGCATTGGAATTATTAATCTATTGTCTTTAGGACAAACCTGATTCCTCCTGACGATAAGGTTCGGTTGTAATGCTGAGCTTCATACAAATGCCGTGTACTGCATGTAATGCCTTACATTCTAACGGTCAACACGGCACACACTAATTAATCCATCTTACATGTCCCGCATACTCTCCTACAGTCTTTATTCATAAATAATTCAAACCAACTTCTAGATTTAAGAATATATACAGAATCTCGAATTTTAATGATGTTTGGTATGTGAAACATTATGACATTTGATTTTAAAGACTCTAAGAAAGGGACACAAAACAT
The DNA here is from genome assembly GCA_002370695.1 of Metschnikowia matae var. maris. NCBI lineage: Eukaryota > Fungi > Ascomycota > Pichiomycetes > Serinales > Metschnikowiaceae > Metschnikowia > Metschnikowia matae. The sequence continues at coordinate 31,826 of NKZH01002356.1, forward strand.
TTTGAGTTATTGGGTTGTTTAATTTTGCTACTTCGGGGATCTAAGCAGCTAATTTGGGCTCTAAGCATTTTGCCCCCCTTGGTTTGAATAGTTTTGAAAATCATTGTAGTCATCTATAACTCGGTATAATAAATCCGATAAAGTCAGTCCTGTATAGTAATCCCTAGTTAGAGTTTAAAAAAAAAATAGAACAACCTCTGAAAAAATATTACCCAATTCTCCATATCTTATTTTTTAATTACTTGTTTCGAGAAGAGAAGGGAAGGAAAGAAAAGGGAAGGGGAGGGGGAATACCCTTGTTTTTTTTGTTGGAGACTTTTTGGTTATGAGCCCGCAATCGGCCAGGTAAAAGTAATTATGAGCCCGCGGTCGGCCAGGTAAAAGTAATTATGAGCCCGCGGTCGGCCAGGTGAAAGTAATTATGAGCCTGCGGTCGGCCAGGTGAAAGTAATTATGATTATGAGCCCGCGGTTTCTTCCATTCTTTTTTATTTTGTTGTTTTTGGTGTGATTCTATGTGAAAGTCGTCTATATGCAGTCTCCACTCAACAATATGCAGGTTTTCCTTACAGACTCTCCTCTCCCCTCCGCCGTACACACTCCCCACTATACACACTTACCCAAACCCGCGCACCATCTTGGCCCTCTCTCTTAACACAACACCTTTACCCACGCCGTTAAGAATTGCACACTATCCAGCGCTATTACACTATACAGCACTTCCTCCCCACATCCAGATTCACCTGCTTCTCCGTGAGTGCCAATGGAGGATTTCTTGCAGGATCCTTATGACGAAAAGCCCGTGGCCAATTACTCCGGTACAGGGAAAAAGAGCCATGCCGACGGCCTTGGAGATGGACATGGGCTTCCAGATGGCCATGGGCGTAACCAGGCACCCAGTCAAGGGTCTAGTCTGAATATACGCCGTGTCAATGCCGAAATTTCCGATTTCCCCGGCTTTCTGGCGGCTTCTGAAGCGTATTCGTCCCTTAACTATGCCTCACAAATTGGATCTCCGCAAAACCCCGGGCTCAATTATACAGCTCAATTGGGGTCTCCGCAAACGCAAACCAACATCAATTATTCGTCCCAAATTGGTTCTCCTCAAAACCAAAAAGTCAATTATTCTTCTCAAATTGGTTCTCCTCAAAATCAAACCGTGACTACTGATCCGATCATGGACCAACTCAATCTTTTGGGGTCTCCGTTGCAACAAACCAATTCCATTGACCAATCGTTATCTGCAGACATTTTCAGTGATATCTTTGACCCTCGATTCAAGGACTCCATGTATGGCCTTGAACAAGACGATATCAATGAGCTTGGACCCAAACAACAGAACTCTGAAAAGCAGTCTTCGGATCATTCTCAAGTTGATGGTTCGGATAATTTAAAGTTCCAAGAGAATCTTTCTGAAAACCCCCGCTTCTCTGACAATTTCTCCGACAATTTATCCGAAAACATGTTTCTATCGTCCCAATATTTCTCCCCCAACAACAGAGGTGGCAATTTCCTGCTGCTCAATGCAATTGCTGAAGATGCCATGCCTGTACAGAATGCAATCACCCCCAATATCTCTCGTCATGGCAGTATCAGTGTACAGCCTCCTCATGAGCTTACGTCATCCTATTTGTCGCCCAAGAAATTTATGTCACCGCTGTCCAATGCATACGAGGGCTCTTTTGACACGTTGAGGTCTCCATATCTGGGTTCATACCTGGGTTCGTACTTGAATTCCCCTCCACCAATGATGTTGAACCAAATGAACCAGATGCAGGTAAATCAGGGAAATCAATTGAACCAGATCAACCAGCCAATTGTCAATAACCAAATCAGCATCAACCAGGCAATCACAGCGTCTCCCCAAGTGGGCCAAATTTCCGACCAAAGTCATTTGCAGTCTCGGAGAACATCGGATGCAGGAACGAAGCAATTGACTCAGGAAGAAAAGATCAAGCGCCGTAGGGAGTTCCATAATGCAGTGGAGCGTCGTCGGAGAGACTTGATCAAGGAGAAAATCAAAGCTTTGGGTCTCTTGGTACCTCCACCGTTGCTCACGCCGCAGCTATGTGCAGTCCAGGCATTTTCTCTGCTGGATGTGGAAAAAACCATGGAGCTCTCAGATATATTGGCCAATATCAAGATCAAGGAGGCGAAGCCCAATAAGGCTATCATTCTCCGCGAGTCTGTGGTGTACATACGACATCTCCAGAAGGTTTCCGAGGAGCAGAGAAAAAGACGGCAAGAACTCGAGTCTATGATTTCTGTTTTGGAGTCTGAACAGGGAATTTCATCCCTGGCGAAGAAGAATGATTTGTCAGACTTGCAACCCAAGATAAAAAAGGAAGACGATTTCCTCAATGATATTCTTGATACTTGAGAGACGCAGCTGTGAAGACATTGCAGGGATTCTATTCATGAACGTTAATCTTAGTCTCGGTATGATATCAAAAATGTGTGTGATGAACAGTGAAGACGATGTTCTTGTGACTAAGATTGACTAAGAATGGCTAAGAATGGCTAAGAATGGCTAAGAATGGCTAAGAATGCTAAGAATGCTAAGAATGGCTAAGAATGGCCAAGAATAGCTAAGAATAGGTGGAGTGGTCTATGGATTATAGCAAGGGCGGCACTTGGGTGTTTTTCAGGTATTGGCAGACAAGAAGCTGATTTGACGGTTTCGTGCAGGAACTTATAGAGTCAATCATCAGCCCGGTCGGCTTTGCTTGGAATGGAGTGATTCTTTAGGCCAGCTCAACCTAATCTTATGGAGAATTACCCCAAGTCAAAGACAGAAATCGCATGAAGACAGGACTTATGATATATTTGATATGAAACAGAAGGGAGAAGACGGATAAGCTGAAAGATAATGAGAGGAATCCTGATTTGACTGGACGGAAGTGAGGTTTAAAATGGCACATACAAGATTACCGAGAACAAAACAAAACGTCAGGACGTCAAGGAGTTTCAGAATGTCCAAGTGACTTACTCTTGGGTTGAAGTGCAGATATAACAGTTTGTGGTGATGATTGGAATGAAAAAGCACGATCTGATATCTTCAGGATTGCAACTGCAAGGATAATTTCAAGGCCGGTAGATGATACAGGAATGACACTCGAAGGCTTAGTGGACACATGACAGAACTATATAAGCTCATTAATCGGTTCTTCTTCCAGCATCCTTTCCTCTCCTCTTTCCTCTTTCCTCTTCTCACTCCTCAGTACATCATAACCATATACTTCTTTGACTCCGGAGATGAAATAAGTGTGGGTCAATCTTTGAATGGAGTGAATGTGGTCGGTGCAAATTCTAGTGACAATGAGAAAGTTGATCCCAAATCCCTAGTCAAGACTCCATTCCAAAATCCTAGTCAAGACTCCATCCCAAAAATGACTAGTAATAGACAACGAGGAAGTCAGAGAGGGTCTACATCAAATGGTCTTGGTGTCATATCTTTCTCTATTCCTGGGCATTGATTTTTACTAATGTCGAGTCCGTTTACTCACTTCACATGTTCAATTCCTAGATCATGATTGGATGGTGTATCATTTGAATTTGAAACAGTTTATGGATTAAGTTATCTCTGATGAAACCCCACTTTATATCTCTTGAAGCAGTGAATCGTGGATAAAGACAAGATAAAGAGAGACGAGAGGGAAGAATTGACGGATGAATATTGGCAGATAAAATTCTTCAATTCCAACTAACGAAATCATTTCAGTGATGGGTTTTTGGGTATATCGATTCTGCTATTGAATCGAAGCCCTTTCTCTATGGGTAATTTGAGAAGACAAGAAACTCAGGTGGAAAGGAATCTCTTACTATCCACCATCAACCATCTGCTATGGTGCTTTGACTGACTAGATTATATGCTACATCCACAAGGTACATGACCCAGGTCTGTTGAATACTATAAGCTGTTTTCTTTTGGTGATCAAATTGGACGTGAATGGGTTTACAGAAGAAATACTACTGTGGTTCTGAAAGTCGGTCTCATTATAACATTTAAGAAGGTCACATGGTCCAACCATGGATCTCATTTAAGTGAGAGACAGACCGGGGAAAAACAGGTTCTGATAAAAAGCAGGTTCTGCCAAAAATCAGGTTCTGTCAAAAATCAGGTTCTGCCAAATATCAGGTTCTCATAAAAACAGGTTTTGGTTTATCAAGTGGGTTTACAATCACACCAATAAAGTTTTCTATCAATTCGTGGCAATTCTTACAATTCGTGGTAATGATTAATGAAATTTCAAACTATACTAGTCGTTTGAATTCTTCTGTTTTTGAACAATTCTCTGTATATGTTTTTTTTTTTTTTTATTTTGGAGTCAGCCAGCACTTTGGGAAGGTCAGTCAGCACTTTGGGAAGATCAGTCAACACTTTGGGCAAGTCAGAAGTGAGCATCCTTTTGTACTACTTTAATATTGTGGAAGTACATTAGGCAAATAAGGAGGAGAATACAGTGATTCTGAAAACTATTCGAAGCAAATTAGCAAATTAACCAAAACGGTTTATTACCCTTGGCACTGATTTTCAAACCAAATGGACAAATGGACAAATGGACAAATGAACAAATGAACAAATGAACAAATGAACAAATGGACAAATGGACAAATGGACAAATGGACAAATGAACAAATGAACAAATGGGGAGGGTAATGATTCAGAAATCTAAAGGATTGCCTTTGGAAACTTTTTCAATCGTTGGTTTGTTTAATTTGCTACTGTGGTTTGAATGGTTTTGAAAAGAAAAACACCGTAAGTACAGTGTTTTCCAAAATCATTCAAACCACATTAGCAAAATTAAACAAACCAATACACATAACCCCCTCCCCCAAACAAGGAAACACAAGGAAACCAGTTCATGTTCCGTCCTGGCCGTCCCGGTTTGAGCCTTGATTGGTACTGCAACACTACTAAATGTTGGTGTACATCTTAGGCAATCGTCCAGACTTCATATTATCAAAATATTGAATTCTTCAATGTATAAACGTTGGTGTGAACGTTGGTGTGAACCTTTCTGCCATTTGATTTGAAAGTCTGTGCGAATAGGTGGGTAGAACCATATTGGATTATTGGTTTGAATAGTTTTAAATAACACTGTATATGTGCAGAAGGAGAAATCCAGGTCCAGGTGGAATTTTCTTTACCCCATGTTTAGGTTCAAGTTCAAGACCTGAAGCTCTCATATGGCCAAGTGTAGGATTTGAGATCAAATCAAATTCAGGTTTTAAGTCTAAATAGCATAATCCACAGTAGTGGTGAAGAGAAACCAGTACATGTCACAGTGCTAAGCATCAATTGTAAGTCTCCATTAATTCATACAAATATAGGATCTACTACTATAACATGTTAAATACTGATTACCACTATAACATGTTAAATACTGATTATTACATCTTTTATCTTTTAAGTAACTTAATTAACTATCATTTGTCTGGGGCATACCAAGATGCCACCAAAAAGCCAGATCCACCAGTAATTAAATGGACATTGAAAACTCTATACCTTTCCTCTTGAAGCAAACACTTTGGGTGAACTGTTTACATATCTTGATGAGAATACAAGGATAGAGTCCTTCAGTCAATCACGGTCCACTGGACGTTCCATTATGATTAATCTATGGTCCACCTGGTACATCAACTATGGTTATGGTTATAGTTACGGAACATGTATTTTCTAATCTACATTACATTACATATCCCTGTATGATAATATTTACTATTTTTTTTTTTTTACTTTTTCTCTTAACTCTTTATTCATTATTGATGCACACTTTATTGGTACTCTACTTTAAGATTAGTCGTTACCAGAACGACCAAACCTTCAACTTGTCACTTACACCTTCAACTTGTCACCTTGGACTTTTATTCTACTCTCTTATTTTCNAACTTGTCACTTACACCTTCAACTTGTCACCTTGGACTTTTATTCTACTCTCTTATTTTCATTCTACTCTCTTATTTTTATTCTACTCTCCTATTCTTATTCTACTCTCCTATTCTTATTTTCTCTGTCGTGATACTCTTAGTGTGTAAGTATATAGCTTTACTAAGTGTGCACTGCGCTCTTGGTCTGCACTGCACTACACTACACTACACTACACTGAGGAAGAATGACCGTAGATAGGTCTCACCAAATGTAACCTCATCTACCGTATAATACAATACAATCCACACTTAGACCAGAACACCAGATCCATTTTTATCTATACACCATAATTTATTCATACTTAAATATTGTAACACCATATATAAATCATATTTTAACCATACTTAACTATTATAACACCATATATAAATCATATTTTAACCATACTTAAATATTATAACACCATATCTTGGACTTGTCACTTACACCTTGGACTTGTCACTCTCAAACATGGTATCCTCGACCTGCTCGATACCTGTGTCCTTGAAGGTGTCGATCTTGAACAAGCCCTTGTTCTTCATACCGGACTCAGCATCTCTTCTTGTGGCCTCCAACACAAACTTGTTTGCTTTTCTGGGTGGCACACTCC